>JAQFXU010000655.1:0-44943 GCA_034693705.1 Spatulosminthurus flaviceps | reverse complement strand
ATTATTACAGAAGTACAAAAATAGGGATTTGTAAATATACGAGTCTAGGACATCAACAAAGCTACAGGTGTCTTTTCATGGTTTCCTTTTGTTATCATAAAAATATCATTTTCTCCGAAAAATGAACTTGTCAAAAGAACACTAATTATTTTACATAATGATAAATGCATGCAATGCAATGTTGGTGTGATTTGAATAGCTATTTGATGTAAAAAAAAAAATAACATGGGAATTTTAGCATATTTAATTATAATTTAATATTGGAGATAAGTAGATAAGTCACTGCTTTGGGAATAAATCTTTCTGGATCTGTGGAACTTTTAGTGCCATTGCAATTATCATTGTAAACAAATTCTTTATAAACCCATAGTATTTTGAGCCTCTGTTTTTTTATCACCATGTGGCGGTACACCATGAGATTTTAGATTTGGATAATACATGCGAAATGCGAAGCATGTATTGGAAGATCCTTGAGAAGTTCGTCAGCATGAGACATGACGTAGGATACAGCGAAAGGGAGCTACAGGGTGACGTGTCTGTGTGAAAAGGAGAGTGGCATTGCTAAAAAAAATACACATAACCCATTCACAATTGATTGACGGACTCATTACTATACTTTTACCCGTACATCAACTTCATTGGGGTCAAAATATCCTAAATTTAGGTATTGGGCGCGTTGTTAAAGTAGCAGATTTTCTAGACTTAGCCAGCCAATGCCTGACTAGCGAGAGTTTAACAATACGGAATCCATTCTAGCAATAGATGTTCTAATCTAGGTGGAATTTAACAACGCGGTGCTGGTAGTTGCCTAGATTAGCCTTATTTTAACAACACGGCGACAGTCATTTTTTGCCTACTTTTTGTATGGAGCCTAGTTTTGCGCGTCGCTAGAACTAGGCAGGTTAAGAACAAGGCAGGCGCTGACTGTCTCACTAAAGTCTGAATTTAACAACGCGTCCATTGTGCGCTCCTTCAAAACTCTTAAACCCTAAATACTTGTTTCCACCCTTTCTCTTTTGTTTTACTGTCCGAAAATGCCCCGATTTTTTTCACAACTATACGGACAAATATTATTATGTTCAATGCTCTCAAACTGCTGTTGTGACTGTGAGTGCGTGAGACATAAAAATATGAATGCTAAAATAACGTTCTCATTTTTTAACTCATATATATGCTTTATTATTAGCACTTAACAAGGTTTTTATGATGCGGAGCAAGCAATTTCCCGAATAACATTTTAGTATAGTTTAATTTCATACTCAATCATACTTGCCTTGAGTATATCTCCAGGTACTCAACGCACCCTCAGTAGTTTTTTACATCCGCATATTATGTCATCAGTCCTGAGTCCTGAACATGCGGAAATACTTAAAAAGAAAGCATCAATTCCATGTTAGCACATTTAGCTCTTGTATATAGAGGCGAGTCAACAAAATGATAATAATATGAGGAAAAGTCTTTATATAGCAACTCATAAGGTTATACATATAACTTCCGAGATCATTCAACTACACAAATATTATATTTTTTGGTTGACGTTGTCAAAAAAACATTTGGAAATTTTATCGTTCCATTTACGTCTACAATGATTTCCATCATCGAAGGATGAGATTTCAGGAGAAAAGTGAAACTTAGTGGAAACAGATGTTTATTTTATTGCATGTACTTCCCCACTTCTTTTACTTCCCTCTCATCCTTTTTACCCTAAAAAGTTTCTAGAATTTTATTGAACAATAAATTATCAACGTCTGTGGCTGTTCAGCTCCGCCAAAAAAATATTTTTTCCTATTCTCCTCCATATTGAGGTAAGTACTTAATATTTTCTATACTTATTCTTACAGAAGCTCTCCTCATGCTGTACAAGTTCCTTTGTGCACGTACTTGGGAGCAGGGAGTTACTAGTTAACTACAGCCGATGTTTACTACAGAAAGAAAGAGAGACAGTGTGTAACCCTTTGAAATCCTAATGAACTGAATGAGTTTCTACAGAATAATACATGTACGGACATAATCATCACTCCGATATACCAAGGAGTTGTTGAGTATCAATGCGCTTAAGAAGTTTGTTTTCAAATCCCTTGCCAAGTTGGCCATTTACTTATGTAAGTAGTCTTTTCTTTTGGGATCTACCCTGACTTTATTTTTGACAAAGTTCTCTACAAATATACTTTCACTACAAGTTCCAATCGATCATCTATGGAGATTCACTTTTGAGAGACGTGACTTGTGAATTAATTTACTTTTAGATTAAAATCTCTCGTGTTTTTTCACTTCCCTTGTGTTTCCAAAAGAATTTCATTTCTACATCCAGGCCAACCAAGGAACATGAATGAATGGATGGAATCCGTGGAAATCGAGGGAAATTGTTATGGTCATGAATGGGTGTTTGTTGCGTAACAGTGCTGGCTTGAAGCTTAATGTTGCTCTCAATAATTTTATTAAATAGGTTAATTCCCCTCTGGACTTCAGAACTTGGACTTGTAAAAGTTATTTTTGCAGCATTTTATAGCTACAGGCCCCCCAAAGAAAAAAATACCAATGTTTAGTGATAATTTTTGAAGATTAAATAAATAAAATTGTATTTTGGTCTCGTTGAAAATGTCTGCTAAAGTTTATTTACTTTTAGATTTGTAGTTTCCAGGCAAATCCTTCAGATGATCCTTGCAGAAGAGTGAGAGAGAGAGATGCGTTTCACTTATGTAATAGCAAAAGGAGCAGGAGGGACCTTCCCCTGCTGTGGTTTGTATTTATTCCATCATTCTTTCTTTTCAGGTTGAGTAGGTCAGGAGGAATGGGAACAAATTTTTATACTTTTTAAGAATAACACTTTCCTTAGAATAATGCTTTTATAAATAAAAATCCATTAGACTCTAGAAAAATATAGTTAATTTGTAAAATCAACTCAATTTTGGAAATTAACTTGGACCTGGGAAATATTCCGTAGTCGTTGTGGTAGCAAATGGAGAGTTTCGCTCCGAATTTTTACAAGCTTTGGAATTGAGTTGGAGCTCTTATTTTTCAATGTTGTGCAAAAAATAACATTGAGTTTAAACAACGGAGTCATTTGTAGGGCTGAACCTGATTTTTTTCTGATTTTGTGGCTAATCAAGTTGGAAATTGTAGGGACGCGTTAGACAATGTTTTCGGAAGGAACGTACGTATATTTTGTTTACATGAAAAAGCGTTCCATCCGTCGAAGCACGTGTGCATTTTGTATGCTAAAATCCCTATTTTAAACAGAGTTTTAATGGGTGAGGCTGTGTTGGTGGTGGTGGAAAGACATTCTTAAAATATTTTCCAGTGGAAAAGTAGACTAAGTTACTCTTACTAATGTCATGTTGACAAAAAGAGCTCAACTTTTTCTAATATTATTTTACGGGCTGAGAGTGATTAAGAGGGAGAAGTTGTCAATGTATTGGCGTTACCAAGGTTTTTTCTCATGGAGTTCAAAAACCTTAGAAAGATGACACCTGAACCAGGCTGTTTCATCAAAATTTCCAATAGTTTGCTCCACTTGGCACACAATGACATGTACACAGAGTACTGCATAGTATTTTCCATGCCCACGACGACAGAGCACTTTCTCTCCGCTTGTCTGTTTTGGGTCCTCTTATCTCTTATGGTAAAACTAGGTGAAGAATTCATCACTATACACAATACTCCACACCTGCCAGGATTTGTTCCTTTCGTTATGACTGACTACAATTACTTGAGCCTTGCCAATAACAAGAACTTGTCGAATGTAGGCAAATATGCTTGTCCAAACATTTTCAACGTAATGGATAATGGATTACTTGGGTTTGAAGCCTAACCCAATACTTTTGACACTTGTATGTTTACCGACCTCCTGGCATCTTTTCTTTCTATTTTTTCCACAGCATATTCTCAAATGTCTGGATTCACTTTTAACTTTACATATGTAGTTCGCAGACTGGAGACTAGAAAAACTTTCAATCCGAGATATTTGCTTGGAAGGGAAATTACTTTTTTTGCAAACCTTTATAAACCGGAAATAAACTTGAGAAAGGAAGTAAACAAACTCGACCTTAGAAGTTTCGTGGAAGGAAGGACAGTAGTGGCAATGGCAAGCAGGAAGCGCACACTTTCACTCATCACATTACAAACGGCCATTGAAAAGATGAGTCCATGAATGTATAAATAAGGGTTAAATCTTTCACAACGGTTTACCATTTAAAGCTCCATATTATTGGCGTTACGTTGATGATGAAATAAATAATGTTTAAGCATTTCTAAATGATAAATATAACCTTTTTTGTCAAATAAAAAAAATTATTTTTCCTTAATAATGTAACAACAGTATTTAATTATTTTAATAATAATAATAAATTACAAATCCCTCTAGGTTTACCAACGTTAAACACAGATAATAATCACTTTGAAACGACTTTTTTGTGTTCTTCAAACTTCAAAATTAATAGAATAATTTAAATATTAATTTTAGATCTTACGTGCTTACTTACGACCACTGCCACTTGTACGTTTGTACATACTCCACCCCTTCGACCTATTAGCGCTTCGACTCAAAAAAACACTCAATTAAAAATTAGATCGGACATCGGACAAGCTTATTAATATTCGTGGTACGTTTGTATCTTCCTTCTTTATTAAGTACGTAAGTTGCTCTGTAAAAACTTATTTGACTTGGACTCTCACGATTTTCTCAAGCTATTATTATGATAATAATAATTAATCAACAAACAAATAATAATAGACAGTTAGTAGCGCAACATTTTACGTATTCCCCCTTATAATACTTATGGAACTTATTGACCGATATTTGACAGGTAAAATTTTCGTCTATACGTTCTATAAGTGCTATACGCAAGTGAAATACGCAAAACGTTGCGCTAAAAACTGTCAAACTGTCTAATGTTTACAGAGCCGCAGATCGCTGCAGCTCTTAAGGAAACGTTGAGCGTTATTGAAATTCATTATAAAAATTAGCCCCAGTACGGATTGAAAAGGAGATATTTTTAGAAATAATGCTGTGACTGTTTTTTATTGCGAAATATTATGAAGAAATAAATTATCGGATTTAAAAATTGACCGAAACTAAAAATTGCGATATTGTGAGTTGTGCGTGTGCCTTGTGATTGTAACATGTTTGTTTGTGATAAAAAAATTATTTATACATCAGTTTTGTGTCCCTTGCCTTATGGATTTTGGTGGGAGAAATGTGTGGGAATAGTTTTAAAATCTCATTTGAACAACATTAGAACTAGAATTTAAAATTTAAGGTACTTGTTTGAAATAGCTGTATAAGATACTGTGGAATGTGAGTGAGGTGGAGAACAATGATATATAATTGACAATGAATCAAAAAGAGAATAAAAATGTGAAGATCAAAAGACTAGGGAAGATCATAACTGGGATTGAGTCAAAGACGAAGAAACGATTTTCAAAACTGCAATCAGCGTCATTGGCGGATCACCGATCCGGCAAATCAATAATTGCAAGAATGGGTAGAAAGCGTTTATTTCATGGGTATTTAAGTCTGGTAATAATTAACGTTTTGCTATTGAAAAAGAAAACTATAAAATGAAAAGAATGAATTAATTTGTCTTTGTACGGAATAAATTGTATGTATTTCAATGTGAAACAGTACAGATACGCCACTTGCGGAGATATTCCTCTCCTTTCTGTTGCAGTCATTGCCGCAGTCCTATCCGGGGTCTGTGTACCTGCCATGGCCACTAGCTTCGGAAAATTAGCAAATGCAATGATAATGCTTCATGTCATTCAAACAAGGCATGCAACTCCAAATGCTACTTTCTGTACCAAAGTTATTGATCACAGGTGTGTGGATGTGAAAAAGTTTACATTGTATTAGGACATTTTGGGGTTGACGCTCCAAGTTATTTAATTGCTGCAGTAATAATTATTAATATTTCGTTCCCTACTGTGAAGGGAGTTTAATTGGCAAAATCCAGCCAGGCTAAAGCATCAAGAACTGGAGAATTTCTGCTCATGGTTTACAATATCAGCAGTGTCTTACACCATCCTAAATGCCATTGCCTTTGTTTGCTGGTCTATTCCCGCAGAAAAACAAGTAAAAGATTTTCATTGCTTGTTTTTATTTCAGAAGTAGAAAAATTCTTTCAAATAAAAAAATGCATGCATACTGTAAGTGAACGTGTGCAATAAATAATTATGCATACATGCTAAAATTGTATACACACTAAAAAATGTGGTGTGTGCGTATTGTAAGAAATTTTATGTTCAAAGACAGTTCGCTGGGCCACGGAGTACGTTAAAGGGCTACTAAAGAAAGATATGGAATGGTTTGACGTAAATTTTGGCATTGAAGCTACTTCCGATGTGATAGAGTACGAGTATATTTTGTTGTGTTTGTTAATTAAGAATAATTGTTGTGTAATTTTAAAGGCATAAAAAATTGATTGGAATGACTCTGTAGGAACATCTGCCGTGTGAGGCAAGGAATTGGGATTCAAGTTCTCTTTGCCGTCAGTATCTTCTCATCTTTCTTCTTCAGCGCGGCATGTGTACTATGGCGAACATATTTGTCCTGGCTATTTATTACGGTAACCATCATGGTGATTCCTTTCATCGCCTACTTTCAAAATGCTATTGACTCGAAGACAACGAGTCAATCGGATTCATTCACGGAGTCGGTCCTGCCAGTCGTCACATTTGCAGAACAAGTCTTTGAAAGAATTCAAAGTGTAATTCTTCATAATGGACAGAAAAAGGAGCTACATTATTTCAAGCAGATGCAGAATCAATCGATAAAGATGCAGATTTCAAATCTTCTCTTCTCAAGCTTACTTGATAGTTTCTTAACTTTAGGACTTCACACTTATTTCGCAATGGTTCTTTGGCAAAGCTTGCAACAAGTTTGGGAATATCGCTCATGTCATCAAATCCATGGTTTTGATAAGTTCGATGCTGAAGTTCTCTTTACTGTAATTTTTTGAGCACAAAAATAAATCTAGTACTTGCTTACTTGTATTTTAGTAATAGAAGTTTAATTCTTCGGCGTAATTAAAATTGTTGCTGTCTTTCAGGTTTTTGGCTGTGTCATGCTTGGAATGTTAAATGTTTGGCTGCTGCGGTCCATTTACGACCAGTTTGAAAAAGCATCATTGTCGGGTGCAAAACTAGCACAAATTATTGACAGGTATATTTTTTCCAGCAGCTCTTCCCTCTCTTTAGATTTCTCTCACTATTTTTACACTTTATACCCGTCAATAATTTTGTATTTATGGTTTAAGTTTTAATAATACATTGCAAATGTGTTTTGCCAAAAATTTAAATATGGTATATTCGGTTTCTTTACAGTGAATTGCCAGAATTTGATGGTGACAACAATAACAGGGGCATCATTTTAGACACCATAAAAGGGAAAGTAGAATTTGAAGACGTTGGATTTGCTTATCCATCCAAGAAAAAAGTTCCAGTATGTGTTCTTCCCATTTCATTTCCTTTTCTCTCAATACGTCTACAATTCCAGGTTATCGTCTAATAAGATGTAAGATTTGAGTGAAGATTTTATTTTAAATTTCAAGGTGCTAAAAGGAATAACACTGTCGATTGAACCAGGCTGGAAAGTAGGATTCGTAGGGGTTTTAGGCACAGGATTATCCACACTTATTAAATTGTTCCTCCTAAATTATACACCAGATTGGGGATTTGTAAGCTTCATCTTTAAAAAAATAATAACAAACAAATAACATAAAGGCCACAAAAACCAGGTTAGAAAAAATGAGGTCAGGAATAAAAAGCGGGGAATTAAAGCATTGACCTTATTATTAGATCAGGCTGGACGATATTGATATCCGTCAATTGGATCGAAAATGGTATCTAAGTAGTTTGGGGTTTCTCTCCCATGATCCTGTGATTTTTGATGAATCTATTGAGGATAATATTAGGATGGGAAATACAACTGCGACACAGGAGGAGATTGAGAACGCCTGTAAAATGGCAGAAGTTCATGAACTGATTCTTCAGCTTCAAAATGTAATTGGTCCATGGACTATCCCAACCTACTTAGGTCAAGGTGTTTTAAGTTGCTGTGTCAATTATTATTTATGTATTATTATTAATGACTTGTCACATTTTGTCACACCATTTTTTATTAGGGCTATGGAACCATGGCGGGTGAGAATGGTGAGCTCATCTCGCCTCAGTTGAGAATTCAAATAGCATTAGCAAGGGTATTACTTCAGAAGCCGAAGATCCTCGTCTTCGATGAGCCCACAATAACTTTGGATTGGCAAAGCTCCTGTATAATTGAGAAAATCTTGGATAAAGTCAGCAAAAATACAACTACCCTCCTGATACCCCATCGCTTTCAGTCTGTCCGCAATGCTGATATGATCTATGTGGTTTCAAATGGAATTGTAAGCTAATTTGTACCCATCAGTTCTTCGAAATATTGAGCTTACAATAAGTAAAATATTATGATTTCTATATAAGTTAACTGTTTGAAAAAAGGTGGTGGAACAAGGAAGTCATGAGGAGTTGATGAGCAAGGAAGGAGCCTTTTACCAATCAATGATTAGTCAAAGTGACATTACTCCAAGCAAGAGACTGGAGCTTGCAAAAATTAATAAGATTTTTCTAGGAAAGCAGCTACTTCCACCTTTTTCCTTTTCTAAATCATGGACAACTACAGGCTTCCCAGGTACCATGGGTATCGCTACAACTCAAATTTCCATGGAAAGTAAATTAGCAACGCCAACCTTTGGAGAGAATTCTTTTGAGGGAGAAGCCACTCTGGGCAAACATTATCGGAAGATTGCTCAAACGCCAGTTCCTACTCCACAGAAACCATTTACTATTGATAGAATAAGATCCGACACGTATTGGAAGAAATGTATAGAAAGAGAAGACAAATATTACTTAAACCCTTCAAGTGCTTACACTCCGGTTAGAGTTTGCCAACTAACTTTTCACGTTTCCTCGTATTCCAATTTCACACTGATACCTAAGCACACTCAGTCATTGCATTGAGTGAATATTTTATCATAGGCTATGCATCATCATTGTTTCACCTTTCACCGTTTCACGTAACTTTCTCTACCATGTAGATAAGTGAGGACGATGTTTTTTGCTGCTGGTCTATTCTTCGTTTGACATTTTCATCGTTACCTTGTATAGTTATTGGAATTCTTGCCAGCTGCGCCCTTGGACTTTTGACACCATGCTATGGGTACATCATAGGTAAAACTATTGAGGTTAGAACACAGAATTGTAGTAAATACCAAAGAATTGATTTTTTACAAATGTAGTTTATTTTTAAGTAACATTGGTTGAGAGAGCAAAAGAAAAATCGATAATGTTTCTAATTGAAGATATTAGGCTATAGCAATCAGCATGAGTCGATACGTGAAGGGAAAAAATTGGCGATATTTTTCCTAGCTCTGGGTGGGATATCCTTTGTCGTGGTTTTCGTTAAGGTAATAAAATAATCAACCTTTTTTTGCTTAGGTTATAGTTCAAGCCCTTTTAATGAACTTCAAATGGGCTGGGCGCGTTGGATAAAATGTTTGTTACCTTATTGGCTTATATGAAATTACTCCTTATTAGACTTTCGTTTTGGAGTATGGATCCCGCCTATGCTTCAGAAGTGTTCAGAAGCGGCTTTTCGCCAGTATCCTACGACAGGAGTACGGTTGGTTCGAGTTACCGGAAAATAATACACATTCCCTGCAAAAACGACTGAGCAAGGATTGCGCGGGAATTAAATATGTAAGTTGCGTAATAATATTATGGGTATATAGTTCCGGTTTCCGGTCTATTGTAAGATATCTTATTTACTAAAAGCTTCATCGTCTGGATGGTGATGGGGTTCGTCCTATATGCACATTACATGTTGTGTAAACGTAGAACGCAACGTCCTGATACAATTGGTGGGTTTTAACTCAAAGTTGCAAAGAATGGTAAAAAAAGTAATAAAATAATAATTTATTATTATTATTATTACTTTTTTTCTTGAAACAAACTGTACTAAGAACGTTCCCATCCGCATCTGCGGATGGCCTAATTGCTTGTTATTATTATTTGAATTAAAAAATTAATGCTTTTAGATTGTGAAAACGTTCTACGATACCATAGCCCATTATGCGGCAGTGGTATGCGCATGTACAGGGTTGGCCATTTATTTAAGTCCACACCTGGGATCGATGTGCAGTTTCCTCGTTATTCTGGCTATTACTTCCACCTTAATGGATTCTGTGCTGTTGATTAATATTGAGGGAAGAAGAAAGGATACGATAAAGCTACTCCGTGGCTTAATCACGGAACTGTGTAACAGGCGACAGGCTGTGAGACCCCTTCAGCTGCAGCCTTACTTTCTCAACAAGTTGAAATCAACCATAGAAAGCGCATACGTTTCTCGGTAATACTGATTACGGGATTTGTAATTATCTCATCTCAGTTCATCTCAAATCATAAAGTATAGGCTGAAAATTAATTGGGTTATTTTTTTTGCAATGAAGGGGGCATATTTTACTTATATACGTGAGAGGTTTTACGTATGGGATTTCCCGAGGAGGAGGCTGGATTCTTTACTCCATCTTAATGAAGATAGGCAGTAAATACATTGTATCAGATGATGTATCCTTTGCTCTCGTTGTCACGTAATTACAAAAATATCTATAATGGTGTAGATAATATTAAATTAATTTAATAAACATAGGAATTACAATAGTATAAATCGCTGAGGTAGATTACGTGGTGGGGTGGTAGTAAGAATTTCATAAGTATTTGGCTTCTTTGCAGGATAGCCCATTTGTTAGTTATAGAAATGATGCAGGTGGGTGTGGCGATTTCAATGGTTCCAACCCACAAGAATGCAATGGTTTGTGGTGCCAATATACTGAAAATCATTAATAGACATCCGAAAATCTGTCTGGATAAGGGTCATGCGCAGGTGAGCATTCTCTCAGGATCTATCTTAGAGAATGTTTACATTTGGAATTTTTGCTTGTAAAACAATTACAAATTACCATTAGAGATGGTTAATTTGTTTGACTTTAGTAGGATATACACGGCGACATAACATTTCGGAACGTACATTATTGGTTCGAAGGGCTACCCAATGTCCGAGTCTTAAAAGAAATCTCTTTCAGGATCAAGGAGGGGATGACAGTGGCCATGGTGGGGGTTGCGGGATCTGGGAAATCAATTTGTCTCCAATTGATACTTCGATTGCAGGACACGCCACTTGGAACAGTGGTAAGTGTTATTGCTTTGTCTGAAATGTGAGAAGCGTGTCTTTTCCAGTGAGCTCCACTTTGATAAATAATGAAACTTAAAGGAAATAGATGGGGAGGATATTCGGAATATGAACTGTGTCCAGCTGCGACGGCAAATAGCACTCCTAAACAACGACCCTTTAATTGTTGACCGAACCGTAAGGGAAGTAATTGCCTACGGGGACAATTCTCGACATGTTGAAATAAATGAAATTATTGAAGCCGCGCAGAAAGCAAATATTCACATGCTCATTTCCAGTCTTCCTCAAGTAATGAACCGAATTGAAATGAATTTATTATAAAAATGTCCGAGTTTTAACATAATTTTAATTCCTTTGCTAAGAGTAAGTCCATGGGGAATATGTAAGCCCAAAACATCATATTTTTCAGTGCAGAAATGGCTGAAATGTAGGGGAGAGAGTAGAAGTAAGTTACAAATTATGCTGCTTATTAAAAAGCTCTAGAGCCCGAAATACAGCGAATTTCCAAATTATTTCAACCCTGTCCCCTGTATTTCAGCCATTTTTCAAAATTTCCAAAACGGTGAAATGCTGCACTGAAAAATTTGTCACTGAACATATTAGTTCAAAAATGAGTCATTAGTGCCATTAGAAATACAGCCTGACATTCACAAAATGGCGTTTTTTGACATAACACTTAACCTATTACAAAAACTCCAACGCCGTTGCTTATGGCACCCAGTATTGGCCAGTATACCTTAATTTTGCTGAAAATGAATTTTTTAAAAATATAATGTTTTGGGCTTACATATTCCCCGAGGACTTATCCCCGTGAACTTACTCTAATCATCACACTCTAGGGATATGATACCGTCGTGGGATCATCAAGATTGACAATTGGTCAGAAAAGACGAATAATATTGGCTAGGATATTTCTAAAAAATCCCAAGATCCTACTGGTGGAGGAGCCAAGCACAGCTCTGGATCCTGAATCAGAACGAAAATTTTTAAGTTCCTTTGAAAGGCTCCGGGAAGGAAGGACATGTCTCATCCTGGCGCATCGAGTCCGGACGGTAGAATTTGCGGATCAGATTTTAGTTTTTCACGAGGGAAGAATTCAAGAACGAGGCACTCACAAGCAATTAATGGCTAGTGGAGGAGTTTACAGGCAGATTTATGAGTCACAGAGTGGCAAAAACCAAATGTTTGAATCCACCTTGGTTCGAAAATTTGATGTTGATGAGTCTGCATATTATTATGGTGACTTTGAGAATTCATCGTCATCTAATCTCCGAGCAAATAGATCTACTTCCCTACCCAATATAAGCTCAACATCCTTGAAGACTTCATCAGATGCAGTAAATCCTAGAACATCTGTTAGTATTGAAGATTTTGCCGATACAATAGTCAACAATATTTCCAATGGCGTTGTCAGTTTTTTCAGTCCGTTTGTACAAAGTAGCAGAAATATCAATAATTAATAGTGAAATCATCATTTGAATTTCAAATTCAGTAAAAATGTAATTACAAATCATATTCATTAGTAACTTATTATTTAATTCAAAAATCTGTACTTGGTGCAAGTACTTGGTTGTGTTGTAACGAATATAATAAGAATAGGAAGCAAAAGGAAACAATCTATTTTAAGGATTAAAACTAAATGAAACCATTATATATGCAAAACCCGAAAATATTGCTTTCATGATATTATTTTTTATTTCCGATGCAACACGCTTATTCACGCCGATATAAATCAAAATATATTTTTCATTTGTCAGCATTGTCATAAAATCTCCCCACACTCCCCAGCTTGTTTTTTTGCATGCTTTGGTTGAGATTGAAACCACCCGGCAGGTTATTCTACTTGTCATCAAAATAAATAGACACATCTCCACTTCAAATATTATTGCGTGTGTCAAGCGTCATAAAATACACAAATAAGGGATCCTATATGATCAAGTTCGGTGAACTCATTAACTTTTTTATGATTTCATAAAATTTGGGAGATAATAAAACTGGGTCTTCATAACCCAACTATGTTCTACTTGGCAGGAGTCCATGATTCCATCTCGGCAGAATGGCTTAAAAGTACGTTTCAAACATTGGCAGTGGGTTGTGTATGCATATGCTTACTTGTCCTGTATAAGAGCTATGCACAAGGGCATTATCAGTTAAAACATTTCGGAGCACTGAATATTCTTACCTGCCCTAAGCAAAAATGTGCTCTAAACCAGCTCTTGGTCAATGTAAATCAATCTTTTTTCACCATTGAATTGGGGGTGAAAATTCCCTTGCAACCTAATTATGTAAAAGCCTGGATTTTTTATTTATTCTTGCATGATTAAAAAATCAATGGTAATAAGAGCCCTTAATTATTGACGGTACATTCTCACTAAATAAACCATATTTACATTACCATGGTCCCCACAAATACATACATATTTACATTAAAAACATTTCTAAAAGATAAGGAATGTTGGAACATATTATGAAGCTTAAAAATCGAGTATTTGCAATTTACACTATTTTTTACAATTCAAATTCTGCTCACTTTTTCGCACTTAACCCCAAGACTGTAGAAGTGGGAAATGATGTGCAGGGAAACGGGTAAGGCTGCTGATTCCATGAAAAAGGGACTCCATAAGATGGGGCCATTCTGTCGGTTTTTGCTTCCAAAGTAGGCGTGTAAAGATTTGTTGATGAATCTGGGCATTTTCCAGCTCGTCGATACTTTGTTCGGCGGTTTTGGAACCAAACTTTAATCTGCGAGGGAAAGGTTAAAAAAATAAGCTTTAAAATTTATTTTACCTGAAATGAAACTCATTTGGTGGATCTGCCTTTTTAATTATAATAACTCATAATTTTAGTGTAGCTATAACTATTAGCAAAAATCTATACCTGAGTTTCTGACAAGCCTAAATTGCCTGCAAGCTTTTGCCTTTTTGATTCCGTGATGAAATGGTTTTGAATAAATTCCTGTTCTAGAATGTTAAGCTGGCTCTCCGTGAAAGTCGTTCGTGGTCTTTTTGGTCGCTCTAAGTCAAGGGCTGCAGGAATTAACATTTCCTTCTTCCTTCCGTTTACATCTGGAATATATAAATGTTACTGTTATTCAAACATTTATTATTTACCTACACATATATTTACCTCAACATAATTTCTCATATAACATGTACATAAAGTTAAATTCTGTACACCCATACATTACAAGGGACTTTTCAAAAAATTAACAAATATTCCGTACCTGTAACCATGAGAACTCGTACGTAGTCCGGAACTTTTGTATCCGTTCCTCTGACATTTTCCTCTACTAAATTCCCACTGCCGTTGGTTTTCACATTTTCTTCCATAAGGTCTGACTTGTTGGGTGCTCCTTGCAAGCTGGTCCATTTCCCAGAATCACAGCAACAACAATGGTTCATACTGAACTTGTTGCAAATAATGTTTTTGGCAATTGTGAATAAAAGTCTATAGTTCTTAAATGGGATAAAAATATTACCAAGACACCCTTAAATCTCAATCAAGGAGCAACACACTCATCATCAACTGGCACAAGAATGAAGAAGATTTTTCATAATCTCTCGATATTTATTGCCTATATTGGAGGGCTTTCCTGGGATCAGCTCTCAATATTCAGGCATTGTACGTTGTGTAAGCATCATTAATTTTACTCGAATGTTTACACAATGGTATGGTCTTTTGAATTGAGTCATAATTTTCCTTGATCGGGCTTGCTCTTTTTTAAAAGCTCAATAGGTTTATATGTATTTTATGTATTGAAGCTTGAAATTTAAAAAAAAATATGAGATCAAAATTGGTCTACCCAGTCTGACCGATTGCCTGAAAAAAACAAACAATACAGATCACTTTTCCATTCATAAACCTTTCATCCAGCTGATAGACCGTGGGTTAATGGGAAGCCGCAGGGCGCCCACAAGTTTCAGCTCAGTTTTCACTTTTACCTTCCTTTCGTCCAGTCTCCCTCAAGCTGGAAGACTGGAAGCTGAATCCTATGTATAGGATTCATATCAAACGACATTACCTATTCGAACTTACTATGTTATTATTGGCCAGTGAACTCTTGTTTTTCTCTTGTGTATTGTACAAACTATACACAGGGTAATTTAATAACTGAAATGCAATGGCTCGATATCCGCAAGCTTTTTATTTGTTAAAATATGAAAGTGCAATGTGAGCATGGATGAAACCTCAAAAATTCTCAATGAGTCAATTCCATTATTAAAGCGTGTTGTCAGTTAAGGTTCTTTACCCGCACGGTGAAATATTGAGCTGTTTTTGTGATAAGTGTTCTTATGTGGCCCATATGTAAACATTGAGTCGCAATTCATTGAAAAAAATGGATGGAAATTTCCAACTAAATTTGCAAATGACAAACATTTATTTTTCTGGACAATAAACGTTTTTCATTTATGTAATAAAATCTAAATAGGAAACTATCATGTACATTACATAACAACACCTATTCTGTATGATTACCTTCAAATGCATTGGATGTTTACTCTTAGGTAATCATTGGTACTCATTGTGAGTGGGAAATTATAGTAAAGAACATGAGGTCATCATCGGTCTTTGACATTACCCTAGAATGATTAGGGCCCAAAAGACACCATGCTGTTTGTTTATGCAATACAAATGAGAGAGAAACTCAATACATTCACCAGGGGGGAAATCGGGCAATGAAAAGCCTTTGGTTTTCATTCCACACCCGAACATTATTATTATGTACTCCCAACCCTCCGCTTTTAGTGCTTTTACTTTTTAACCACCCACACAGTCTTAAATTACACTGAAACAATAATCAAAATTGTTACTGTTGATGAATTCATAAAATGTCTGCTTCATAATAGATACATCACCCTTACAAAATGAATCCATGTTTAGACATTTTTGCTACAATGTAGCCCACAATGCATTGTATCGGATGAACTATTTTCCAAAGGAAGGTTTTTTTCCGGCTCATTTCATGAGAAAGTGAGAAAAAGGAAGGACCTTTATCTAAAATAAACCTTGAACTTGCGGCTTTTGAAAAGCGAAAACATTCTTAAAAAACATATACACATTTTGATTTTATTGATGTAAATACTTCCAAGTAAAAGTATTGAATGACAGGTACAAGAAATTCTTGAACTTTTTTATACACCAAGATGCACAACTGCAGGATATTTTTGATTTTGACTATAGAATTTTTGTGCTGTTCAAAAAATATTTTTCCAAGAATGTTTTTGTCTATAAAATTACTGGATCAAGAATATTAAATCCACAATAAAAATGCTTTCGTTCAACAATATTACCAAGGTCTGTTCCAACCTATCAGCTTCCAGCTAATTTTCTGGATTAAGTTTTTTGGACGAATTTTGTTGTCCAAAAACTACTCGAGGGAAATAATTCTGGATGAGTAATCTAACGAAGCGTCACATCCATAGAAGAACTTTTGATGAAGCGCAAAATCTTTCCAGCTTTCACATTTTAATATAATAAGTAAAATAATAAAAGTATTACTCTTGTTTTTGTGGCCCCTTTTTGGGTTATAAATAACGAAAGTAATTGCATGAAATTTTGCAATAACGATTCAGAAAAAATGGGGTCGTATAACCTTAACATTACTGAATCCACCTGAAGTATATTTTTATTTAAAAGCAACGCACTCAGCATCTGAATTATGGTGAGTTGGATCACAAGAACATTATACAAAATTAAAATATGCACATATGTTGAATTACTACATATATAGCGGTGTTAATTACATCTTATGGTAACTTGTTGGGCTGCAGTTAACATACGATGGAGTTGTACCGTAGCCACAATATTGGAATCTCTTAAAGGGGAACAACAACCTAAACATGAACCCATGCTGTCAAATCGTGATCATGAGGTCCTCAAAATATGATGTAACTTGTTGAGTATATTTAATAATACGAGGCATTCGGTCCTGCTACACTCGAATTAATTAGTGTAATATGCAATCAATGCAATGGAGAAATTCTTGGACACCAGCAAAGAACTGTTATGAAAACAGTACATGTTTGTACTGTTCTTTTACATAGTGTAAACGAATGAGTATGTATTATTTGAATCCCAATAAGAAAAAGTAGTCGTTGTTGCCTATTGGAATGCTGGAATTTGATTTTGCTCTGGTTTTCAGACTTGATCGCTCGTAACATGATGAAAAAGCGATTTGGATCATCTTGCTATAGTCGATTACTCATGTACATATACATAGTATTGATGAAGTTAAGAATTTAGTGTTGTGCAATTTTTTTTTTATTCTCGAGCATTATTTAAAGGTCCATAGCTGTCAGATGATTTATGCATTTTTTGTACAATAATAAGTAGCGCCACCTACACAAAAGAACAAGGAACTTCCAACTCTTGTAACCAAGTCCTGCCCATAGTAAAGTGTCCGGAAAAATTACTGTACAAAAACAGAAGCGCTGGACAACCATTTCGAATAAAATGAGATAAAATCCACAATTATGGACTCATCTGACATCCTGAAAATTTAAAGTTTAAGGATGAACCTGCTCCGCAGGCCTTGATGGATTTAAAGCAGTCTTTTGCATGAAAGTACTGAATTCTGCAATTCGTTTAATTGAAGGATCAATGGTCTTAGGACGTTGTAGTCTCCCCCTATCACGTAACAACTCCCTCTGGATTTTTTCCTCATGAATTTGAAATTCCTGATAAACCTTTTGAATGACTTCACTATTATGGCCAGTTGGTAAGGAGTCATCTTTCCCAGGAGTTTGAGATGTGGCAAAAAGACGAAAGCGATCATCACCAATACTAGAAAATTGTGGTGGTTCCAGTAAAGTTTCACCATCTAAAAGAGACATGGGATTACGATTATAACGGTACAAGGACACGGTGTGTTTGGAAGAAGTTCCTTGAGGAGCTTTCTCTTGTTTTTTAACAAGAGCATTCGGCGAAGAGGAAGAAGTATCTTCGTTTCTCGGCCCACTTTCTACTGTTTCAGAGTCTGGTGGGCGTGCAATTAAGGCGGACATTTTATTTAAATCAATCCCCTCCATCATGGCAGCTTGAAGTGGCGTCATTTTTGAATCATCATCAGGCCGGGAGCTGGAAGCGAGGCCGCGAATGGATAAAATTCTTTTACCAATTACACTTGACAGTCTTTCCCCATCCAAGGGACTTTTAGTTTGTCTTAGTTCTTGTGTATAGCCATGGAGAATGTTGGGGAAGCCGCGTGTATCTATTGGACTTCTAGGGATTTTCTTACTTTCCGCAGCAATTTCTCGGATTTTATCCTCATGTTGCAAAAAGGAATTTCTCATTATACCGGGAGAGAAATCTTGCCGAACATCTTGTTTACTCATTGATTCTTCCTGTTGAGAAAGCTTTGTTAACTGAGCTATGGTTTTGGATCTCTTGGATCGAAGTTGCTTGAGAGCAGCTCCGGCGTGTGCCATGGTATTTTTTGATTTCATGTATTGCTTTAGCCTCTCTTCATATTGATTCAATTGTTGCACTGTACTTGACAGCTTGTCAATCACGTCTTTATTACGAGCTGCTCTATCCAAAGCTCCGGAACTTCCACTTGAGTCATTGCTCCGCCCTGTTTTAGTTGCCTTGTGGGATTCTAAAGCGTCGAATTGCTGCCGGAATTCACTGTCTCTTGCTTGTGTGGGGTTTAAATAGGTTTTTTGTTTTTCTATTTGTGGTGGATGTGTTTTAGCGGCGGATGACGTTGTTGCAGTTGAAGCTCGAAGTTTTCTAAAGTTCGGGAGAGGATTGACCTGTTTGGGCTTATCTTTACCTCCTTCGGGACTTTCATGATTTGTAGGCTGAGTTGAGCGTAGATATGAAGCTGTGGAAAATCCTACCTTTTTTGGACCGGAGTCTGGTCGTGGTCGACCGGTAGAGATACGGCTGCTTCCGGCTGCAAAAGGATTGTATGGTGGTTGAGGTAAAGTTATATTTTGTACTTCTTGTCGACGTTGAATAACCGCTAGTTGATCTTCTTCAAACATATGAGGATTACGTATTGACACTCCGTAGGGTAAAAATGAATGGGTAGGCATTACTGCCTTGCTGGCGGATTTTGTATCTCTCTCGTAGGGATGAGGATTCTTCATACGGAAAGCTCGGTCCTCTGTCTTTATCGCGTCATTCGTAAAGACAAATTTGTAATCAAAACGGCTATTGTCACTACTTTTGTCTTGGGTTTTAATAGTGGATGGTGGGGCTGGCTGTTGCATCTCTCTGAAAGATTTTAATGGCTTTTTACGCGTCTCTAACTGTCGCTTTAAATGTGCCAACTCCAAGCGGGACTTTGTGTTTATTTTTCTCATCTTATTTTTTTCTTGTAGTAAACTTAAGGTGACAATAATTCCAGCTCGAAAAAATTAAGCTTCTTAAAGCTATCCTTCCAACTGGTTCCACTTCCCAGCTTTATTTTCTGGGTATCAAAAAAAGGAAGATTATGGTCGCAATAAAGGTTCAGGTCCAAGTAATTCCGTCAGCCCGTAGTAATTCCAGGAGCAACCATTTTTGCTTTGTAGACTATTTCTTTCACGGAAAAACGAACGCTGGTGTGGTTGTTGTTGTTGTTGTCACTTCAATTTGAAGATCTTCTTCACAAAGGAGATCTGATGCCACAATGCTAGTATTATTACTAAAATAATAATACATTACTAGCGATGAAAAATGAGAAAAGAGATTGGGACTTTAGAATCAAAAGGGAACGTGACCAAAAATATGAGAACTTAACAATCTCGTGTTAGACTTAGACGAGCTAGGTTAGGAGGGGTCAGGGTCAGGGTACTTCATTTTTGACCGTACCGTTCTTGATGGTAGACTATGTAGACTACAATGTACGCTCCCCTACTACTCCACTGGATATACTGGATATTTATAATGAGATATTTGTATAGTTTCAAATTTAAAATTCGTTTTTCAAAGATCTAATTTAAATATTTTTTATCGGTTTAAACTATTAACATTATTATTATTTACCAAGGTTTCTGATGACGGAGCGGAAGAGCTCAGGAATTCGAACTCACTGTTTTTTTTTATTATTACCCATTAATTGTAATCCAGTGAGTGTAAGTATGACAACTGAAGATGCAATAATTTATATTGTAGACAACATTCAAGATTTTAGAATGTACATACTTTCAAAAACGTACTGTACGGTGCTGGGCTTTTATACTCTGTTATTGAACTGAGATAATATTTTTTTCTCGTATATGGTTCTATTATGGAGTCATTTAGAAACATAAGCAGCATAAGATATTTATTTGCTCTGCTCAATTTATCACGCCCTTTTTAAGGTTAAATGATTGCTCCATTTAACTTAATTGCTGAGATATTGTCATTCTTAGGGAGTTGTATGAGCGGTTGAACCTAAAGAAGTGCATATGTAAAATTTAATAATGTAAATATGATCAAAAGGATTTTGCCATTCTCCAAAAAGAAACTGCATATTTGAATCAAGTTTTAGGGGAAGATTTCTGGGAAATATTTATTCATTCACATTCGAATACAAATTTAATTCCAGCATTCTTAATGCCTCGTATTTAATCACATTTAATACTAATACAAAATTTGAACTCTTGATTTTTAGCGTATAGCAACATACTGGAAGATTCCTCACACTCCTTCATTGTTTAGCGACCGATGAGTTGGCTGTAAAGAAGCAATATTGACGTTAGAAATTAATCTAATTTCATCAAAATATTTTTTAGAGATATGAAAATGTAAAACTCACCCTCCGTAAACTCCGGCACCAGCAAGGCCGAGAGAAGGAGCAAGACCGCTGTAGGCAACAGGAGAAGAGAGAAGAGCTGGGGAAGATACAAGAGCTGGGGAAGCCAAATAAGCTGGGGAAGATACAAGAGCTGGTCCAGCTGATAAGACAGCAGGGGCATGAGCAGAAACAAGGACTGGGGACACACCACGAATAGCACCATAAGGAACTTGAGCTGGAGAAGAAATGACCAAAGGATCAGCTGGAAGAGCAACGCTCAATGGGCTGACAACATGAGCTGGGCCAGCTGGAGCTTGAAGAAGGGCTGGAGCGTGAAGTCCAGAGAGAACACCGGCAGAAGAAAGGGAAACAAGAGCTCCCAAAACAACGATGACACGGGTGGACAACATTTTGTCTAAAAAGATTTACAAATCGCACTAGAGTTATTTTTTTCGAAAAATCAAAACCATTTATTTTTGATTTTTATTTTGTTCTTAAAAACTTACCTTAGTAGATATTGAGTTGACTTTTGTCAGATGAAAGGAAAGATATGTTATTATATCAAGATGGAAATCTCAAGTGTGATCATTTGTTAAGAGTGAGGTGATATTTATACGAAAATTACGAGCAGTTGTCTCCCGCAGGCTAACCAAAGGGCCCTTTAACTCCATAGTTGGAGTAGATTGTCTAACATACTCTTTATTCCTCCCTTATGATAATTCTAGTTGATTGTAAGGGAAAATATGTAGTAGATATGGAGAGTACCATAAATATAGAGCAGTGATCGAAATACTATAATCTAAAATCTCACAAGTTAACTAAAAGCTAAATGGAGGAATATTTAGGTTATGTATAACAAAAATCTCCTTATTAATTAAAATATACTTATATTTTGATAGGAGCACGAGCATTATAGACAAAACTTATTAAAGTCCATGCTACACATTTTCAGTCAAACAACTTTTACTTTCACGAGAGCAAATATATACATAAGTCAAGCCCCCGTTATCATTAAGTAATTGAATGCATCAGCGGTGGATACTCTGGATCTAAATGCATATTTTTTTGCCATTTACTTTGTTAATGTCTAAGGGAGCCCATAACAGGTTTCAGCTTGACTGTTAATCTGGTTTTGTTTTGATCATATGAATTTTCAAACCTCATCTTGGGCGAAACCATAAGTTTCTCATTGATTGTGATAATTAATGTAGGTGATGTGTGTTACATCACTCCCACTTAGCTTTTTGTTGAGTGATTGGTTCCCATTTGCTTTATAATAAATGCCAATAATTTGTATTTCTTCATTCATAAGGCTCACCCTCAACTCCCTTAAATTGCCATGGGAAACTTGGCAAAAATGTGCGTCCAAGGACAATAATAGTATAATTCTCAATCTCAGAGAAAGGTGTGTATTTAATGCATGTATGTTCACATAATAATATCAGAGCAACTTTTGTGACGGTGCACTACTTTTTCCCCAAATTACATTATGATTTTTAACTGAATAAATGCAGATGACATTTTAATGGATCACATTCTTCTATCGTGGCATGAGCAACTTGTTCATCTACATATTTACTCTTCTTTCCCTCCTTCTGGCATCTAAATTCAAGTCATAATTATGGACTCCCTTAATTGTTCATACTGTTCGAGTATATACATAGCATAGGTTGCCAATAATATAGATTTATTGCCTGTGTACTTATACTTCGTATGGAAACCTCATTGTTACTAATAACACTCACACATGTAACCTTTCCCCTAGCAACAGCACAGAAGCTTTATGGTTCTCTTGTTTTACATCATTAATTTATGATTGACAAGTAAATAATCAGGGTTCGTGATGATAACCAATAAGTTATGAAGTGCATGAAGGGAGAGTTCTAATATTTAAATTAAGCTGAATAAATTCCTGTATGCTAATTATATGCTCTTTTTTTTCAATCAAATGTTATATGTAACAACCTCCATTTAACTGCGAGAGATAACTTCCGAGTTTTCATCCGTAGTTTGCAGGATATAAAAAAGAATCTCTCAGCTAGCTGGTAAGAGTTATAATAATAATAATTCTTTACATCCTGTCTAAATAAAGGTGCAACACCCTTCCGTATTTGTGAGTAGCATATATATTTTAGTGATGTATTTATGTAAACAAGAAACCATCGAATCATTAATGATTAAAAATATACACACACGTTAAAAAACCATTGTCCAGTATTGTAGGTGCAATTCTGATGTACAAGGAAATACATGTGGAAACTGATAATAACTGACTATAATGTTTACAAATTTTTTTTATTTATTGAATAACTTATAACTTTCAACCAAATAAATATAAACAAGAGTGTAAGTACAGGTGACTTTTTAAGTGCAGCACTTTTTAGCTGTAAGTTGTAAGTGCAATGTACCCAGCAGATCCATTTCGTAGTCATCAAAGAGTAATAATCATTAGTCATGCAAATTTTTGCATCATTGAGAAACTACTCTAATGCTTGTAACAATAGATCTAAATTATCTTCAGCAGGTTAAGATAGTTATTGTTAAATAGAAAGGTTATAAAAGTCGCAACAACATTAATATTAATGTAGCATCAGGGAAAAATACTCTGTTCGTAAAATTATTAACACAAATTAGTAAGTAAATATTCCAGTTATTAACAATCCTAACTTACAAAATAGAAAGATTTAAGCTAAATGTGTATTGTAAGTAATTATTAGACAGGTATTAAGGATCATCTTGAGTCATTAAATGAAAGAATACAAGACATATACTACTAGGAAATGTGAACACAGGTTTACGCTCAATCATAATATAGACAACTACTTCAGTAACATCTAAACTCCTCAAAAATAATTAGTAGTTCTCAAATCGTTAGTCTCATTTTATCATTTTATAGAAAATCCCACAGGGACACCATCCAACGACGAAATAAGTTATAGAACCCATCCATACACCCAAATTTACAAAATCAACATTCTTGTTGTATGAATCCAGCTCTTTGAACTTGTAGCTACATTTTAAAGCTACTAACAGCAAGCCTACTTTTCATTTAAACATATATATGTTCAGCTGCACAGCTTACATAAATTTTATTTTAATTTTTTTGAAAATATTGCATAATATTTTCATGTAAATGCATTCTGTCGATAAACCATGAAAATATTTTTTAAAGATAAGCCAGTACATAGGTGGCCTTATACGTCAACACTTCAACCGCAGGTTTCATTCATATCAGTTAACAAATTGAAATTAGCATAAATTTTTATTATAAAAAATCGGTATGATTTTAAAGGATTAATTATTGGTATTTTTTAGAATAATATTTGTGCCCGTCACATCCCAGTAAATTCGAATATTTAAAAATATCAACTCATCTATTGATACATGTGTGCAAGTTTGAAAAAATAAATTCTTATTAGCTCTAGTGAAAAAATGATATTGAGGGAAAACCTGTTGAGAAGTTCTCCTTTTACAGTTCGTTTTACCCCTCCGCTAAGGAGTAAAACTCCCTGCAAAGAGAAAAAACCATTTAGAAAAAGATTTTTTCCGTCAGCTATTTCTGTCAGATTTGGAATGAACCTTTTGTGGTAAAATTTGTAAGGATCTACGGAGCTGAACGGAATATTAATACAAGCTTGATCATGTGGTTTTGAAGAGACTTGCATCCACTCTAACCGAGCTTGAAGTCAATGTAATCATAAGCTTGGAGGGATGAAAGGATGATGTAAAGAAACCAAAGGGACACCATAAAAATTCCAGTTGCCCACTTAGGTCCAGTAGGACCACCGAGTTCAGTTTTGCCAAATATAGATAAATATCTTCTTGCTAGGATGAGAGAAAGTGTAATGAACGCAACCATTGTGTAGATCAGGACACTAAAACCTAAGGAGCCGGGATCAACCTCAAAAGCCGCTCCCTGAAATAAAATAATATTATGAATCATCAATGCGAAGGCAAGTGATCAGATTAAATGGTATCGACAAGTTTTATACGAATCTACTAAACTAAACTATATACACAATTAAAATTAGAGTTTATAATTCATTACTTTAGATTCCCAATAGATTGCAGCCAGCATCCATGGCAATCCCAATCCCAGGAAAACATTCACCGAATTACTTCCAGTTACATTTCCGATAGCATTGTCAGCATATTTTTCCTGAGCAGCAGCAGCTTTACTGGCAAAAAGATCTGGAAGAGAAGTTCCTAAGGCAACGAAGGTAATAGCCGTGACTGTGTCCCTAAGTCCAACAAGACATCCAAAAATCGCTGCTAGATCTCCAACAACTGCTGTTAAAAGTCCAATAGCACCTAAAGAGCAGAAAAAACAGAGCCAGCCGCCTAGTAAACCTGGGGGTGGAATGAGGGCAAAGAGCACTTTCCAGCCGAAAGTTAGGACGTGCATGACATAATCGAGTCCTGAGGCTCCGGCAACGTCACCACCATTCACCGTGACAGCATCGTAAATTTGATTTTTCCATGATTCCTGATGAACTGCCATTGACCGGAGATTTTGGTTCGTCAGCACCATCATTCTTTGAAGGACTGAGTTGAAATCATCGTCATTGCTAATGGTAACTGCCACTCTTGTCACTCTTCCCAATCTGGCCCCACCGCCAGGCTCAAATAATTCCACTTCAAAACATTCATCCTTTTCAGGAGCCACATCGTCAACAATTGGAATGTCAATGCTTCGCAAAATCTGGAAAAATGAGAATTTTCAAATTATAATGAGCAAATTCAAATTCTTTAACGTTCTTTTACTTACTATAATTTTATTATTCTTATAATATTAAATTATAATTAATTATAATTTAAATACCTCGCCATGTTTAAAAACAAGAGTTCCTTCTCCTCCTTTATAATCCGCTGGAGATTTCGCTGACCCATCAATGGTCCTCCATTTCACCGATACTTCTCCATCAGCTCCATTGGCTCTCTCTACTTCAAGGCTTGCAATTCCACAACTTTCTTTCACCAAGAGACCTCTCTTATGGAAGGACAATGTTCCCGGTTCTATGATTTTAACCAGATAGAAATGTAATTCAATTTAATCTTCAGACATACGTAGAGACATTAGTTGGCGGAGTGGGGTTAGTAAGCTACGGTATTTACCATCATCATTCAAAATTATGACTTCCATAATAGGGAGTCTCCCAATTGTAGCATCCTTCCGGTCAAAACTGCCTTCATCCGTGAGAGTTAGTCGGAGGAAAAATTCCTCGTCGGGTTCCCATTGATTGTCATCGATTATTTTCACAGTCACTTCCCTCTCTTTAGCATAAGGTCCAAAAACAAGGACTTCATTGACAGGAATGTAATCGGAGCCATGCTTGGCAGTTCCATCAAAGGATTCCACACGAACTCGGACCGTGTTATCCATCCGTCCATGACGCACCACTGTCACATTGAATTTACCCACATTCTCTAGAACAGCAAATGAAGCTGAGTGGAACTCAACGATTGCTTTCTCGTGAGTATGATCCGCCACAACACTTGGAATCGTTCCGATGTCTGGGACATCCGGATGGGCATTTATAGCATCATAAACCTGTGTACGAACAAATCAAAAATTTACTACCACTCGCCTATAACCTACAACCCTCACTGAATTTCTAGCTTCAAAATATTATCCATCAAAATATTGCATGTACATCCCTGAGTTCACTTAAAAAATACTTACCTCTTGCAATTTTTCTGTCAAGTTCGGATGAATTTTACGACTTCCAGTCAAGTCTCGACAGGCGCCAATACGGTACCATAGACGCGAATGATGTTGATTATCAATTAGTCTAAAAATATATCAAACTACAGTTAAGGCATATTCGGAGCCTCTGGAAATTAGATCCCTTCCAGTTTAAAATAAATAGTACTTCGTAGCAGCTAAGGTAGCAGCATCTGCATCCGTCAGATCCGGGTACTTCCTCAATTCCTTGTAGAACTCAATGAGACCTTCCTTGTTGAGAGTCCCATCTTCATTAAATAATTTCTTTTTCGCCAGCATCTGCTCACCTGAAATGTTTCATACCAATACCCACAACGATTAATTTCCATTTACATAATGCCATGTCAAAACATCCACACACATCACAATATATACATTCCACACTCGAAATAATAATCATTACGCTCGCAAAATATTTAAATCATGCGAAGCAATTTAAATTATGCACAATAAGTCACAGCACAGCACAGCCATAGAGAACAATCGTACGAAAATAAATAATGTGTCATTTTCTGAACAATTATTATTATTATTATTTGTATATATAGCATGCATTGATTTTCACGATTATTAGTTAAGCACATAAAAAGTGTATATAAATGAATACATCTACTTACAAAGGCAATACAAAAGTACAAGAACTATACAGGAACGGTAAGTACTACAGAATATTTTTCATATTAACAGTGCACATGCAATAATGGAAGGTTAAAGCGTTTTAAAACATTTCTATAGCTACAGATAACACATGAAGGGAGGTTGGAAGGAAAGGAAGTATATAAGATTCCACTTTAAATATTTTTTTTCATGCACCACATGCTTTAAAAGTTACTAAACATGAATTACTTCCAACTCATTTAAAATTCTAATGATCATACAAGACAGTTACTGTTACTGCACATAAACTTGGATGCATTCTCAATATAATAATGTCAGATAACAGTGATGCTAAATTTTTCATGCAATTTTACTACAAACAAAATTAGCCCATTTACTATTTTCGAATCTATACTTACAAAGATGCCGTTGGCTAATATTGACAAAGTATAACTAAAAAAACAATGCTTCTAAATTTAAAGACCACGGAGGAGATGAAACATTCATCATGCAATATTAGTATATAGTAAATATGCAGACGAGAAGTTAAGACAAGACATCCTGAAATTTTAGCAAGATGTGTCATTTAAAGTATTTGCAGCTTGGTGTGTTTCTAATATCAGTAATTCCCATAGAAAAAATGACGCTGAGAAAATAAAGTGTAAATAACCATTTTTTTGTTTATCCCCGGGAGTTCCGGAAGTCCAGGAATTTTGTGGCTTACTTGAATCTGTTTGAACTAATGGTCAATAACGTAAGTATAATACGGACGAAGAGTTATGTAAAATTCAATAAAATATTAAATTACACTTTGAATGTCAATGAACCAAAAGAAAATTCCGTTTTTTCCTCTCATATTACTATGTACTAATTATATTTGTCATTATATTTTAGTCAAAAATACTTTCCATGTAAACCAAAGAATAGCTAACCATGTGGATGTAGTTGGTAAAATTCAGTGATAATTAATGTGAATTAGAAAAAATGTAAATTCCGTGCAAGGAAGAAGAGCTGTAGCGCTAATGGTAGCGGAATGCTCATAAAAAATCCTTGGTATTTCACAGTGACTTTTTCTCAGCGCGTCCTCAAATAATTAGTTCTCGCAAATTTTTACCGGACGGTATCCTTTTAGCATACTAATTAACTTCCAAGTGAGGCTAAAAATTCTAATGATTATGACACTCACAGAGTAAAAGTCGTGACGATCGTGCTGAACAATAAAAACCATGAGAATTTACAATTCCATTGGTTTGAATACATTATATGTAAGTAAAGGAGGCATATCGTCGTAAAAGTATTAAATAATGATAAATATTTTCTTTCTCATCCCACAATGAATATTCTTCCGTCATCTTTGGAACTCTCATCGAAAATGATTCTCCTGGGTATTCAAAAAATATAGGGATGAACGAAACCGTTTTCCACCCTCTCTTTCTCTTATCTCCATAATTGATAAAATTATTTCCTCTACGCGCTTTGCATTTTACAAACGGATTACACCTCACTATTTTTTACAGAGAAAGATGATTTCACAGAGATAAGAGGTCAGAATAGTACGTAACTGATGTCAACCAAAAGGATGGGCTGTGCTGAGTCATAATTTTCAAAATAATTTGGGAAGTGACACCTGGTTAATAATTAGCTTCATTAGCAAAACTCGAATTGCTCTTGTGCATTCAAAACTATTGATTACCACAATTATTGGTTCTTATCATGGCAAAAACCTTCCCAAATGGAAGATTCAGCCATGAGTAAACATTGACAAGGATGATTTACACGCTTTTTTTAACCAGTGGAAATATTGTGGATGGAATTTTTGTTGAATGTAAATGGGCGTAATGGTATTTTAGCGGTCTCGATAGTTATATAGTAAAAGTATTAGTTAACGGTTTAAAAGCATGATATGATATAGGGCTTACACATACTATACATACGCTTGATTAAATAAATAGAAATTGTGAAGATTATTTACATGGGTGGTTATGTAATGGAAAATATAAATGATAAGGAGAAAGAAGAAAAGATTATGCGTGCACTATATACATTAGTAAATTTGTACAAATCTACGAATATATACATACGTGAGCTAAAAAAAAATTCATACGGCAAAAAAAAACTAAGGTTATAAAAAATAACTAGAAAAAAAATAATCGGAAACAAAACTAGTTTTTTTCCTCTATGCGGTGACGGTTCCGTTAATACGAATTTGATGATGTTGAGCAAATAGGGGTACGGATTTTTTAGCTGGGAAGGCATGTCTAAGGATTTTGTCTATGTTTTTCAAGCAGCTTCGAAGAATTAGTAGTTGATGGCACACACAGAGAGAACAGGTCAGCGGAGAAGATTAAACAATCACAGAGTCGGGGCAGAAGAAGAACTATAATATGGATAAAAACTGGACACCGAATCTAAAAAAGGACATGCACTTACACTCACCACCGGGACTACCATTGGTAATTCCAAGTTCGATTTGCTGATCCGCAGCTGTGTGAACTCGTTTCCCACATTTCCAGTCCCGATCGGCCCACCAAGCTATTAGCACCAGTAGTGGGAAGAAAAGGAATGTAAGAATTGCCTCCCATGAATCCACTACTTTTGGGGTCACAAATTCCAAAACAACCAGCAGCCAAATGTAGGCAAAAAGACTGAAGAGACTCGTTATAAAAAATACCTGTAGAAATTTAATATTTAGTTGTACATTAAACATTATAAGGAATATGATAAGTCATAAAATTCTATTAAAATATACTCAAGAAATTTCCGGGAATTTCTAATAAAAATTCTCGACCAATTAATTTTGTTGTACAGCAACAGCACGCAAGAACTCTAAAGGCTAAACGTGTGTATCTACTACACCTTCAAAATCAACCGTTACCAAATTGGCGGGAAAGCTCAATTATACACAGATTGACATAGATAAGTGGAACAGTTTAATAGATGATGACAAAATGTGTAAGGATGTTAAAATTGACAGGAATTGAGGCAATAAATGCTCATTCGTCATAATTTAAAAAAATAATAATTCCCAATTGATTTCTCACATTAATCATTCGAATAGTCCGACCCTCTCCATTAGGAATAGCGACGACACAAACTGCCGAAATAGCGAGGAGATTAAAGGCTGCAGATCCTACGATAGTTCCTGGTCCCAAATCCCCAGCTTTGAATCCATTGCCCACGATTTCAATGACAGACAAAAGGATTTCCGGTGCTGATGATCCCAAAGCCATGAGAGTTAAATTTGCCACAGTGTCATTCCATATTCTCACTTCAACTACCTCAGGCTCACTATCTTTCCCCGTGGATAAATAAATCTTACGAGTTTTACTCGTAATCTTCTCAATACTCCCCATGAATACATTAGCCACAATTGCAACTCCCATGAAGCAGTACATAAGACCAGCAAAGTAGAGGAAAGCCCTGACTTCCCGGCTCCATGTATTTTCATAAGGAATTATGGGTAAAAGTAATCCATTAGGACATTGATTAAGTACTTCCACCGTTATGTTCCCCAAGTCCGGCATTTTTTATTTTTATAAATTATTTCCTCGATTTTTTTCTATGACAACATCTATCGTTATTCAGAAAGGGCTTCCACTCCAGGGAAGAATCTCACGTTCCAATCCAACTCTCACCTGTAAATTAAATGACATCACATAATAAACAAACTTTCCTTGTTTAATTCGGAATTTAATTTATTTACTATACATGCGATCACTAGTGTAGATAAATTATATCCCATTCACTTGTCACAGCTCTCAAGGTATTAAAAAGTGTGTGTGACTTTTTAATTTGACTTTACTTAACCTTTAGATTATTCTTCAACTTTCATAATATTTTGCCCATGTGTTTATTTTTACACTAATAGTTGATCCTATCCTTCAAACTCTCCCCACCTTAAGCGCTTCTTACCTTCCAACTAATAACTGACTATATTGAGCACTTTGAAGAGAGTATCGTTCAAACTCCTCAGACTGACTGTGTCATAGTGCTCTGCAAATATAATAGCGCACTTCAAAGGCATGAGTAACAATACAAGCAATATAATAATTTTCTACATAGGAATGCCTTCAGCTCACGCCCTACTATCTGCATCCTCCTGTTTGCCTTACTCATTCAGTTTTTGCCAACACTCTTCCCTCACGTAGGAAAAGTCTACCTTGTATAAGCGTAAAGGAATGAGAGAATCTCTATAGTATAATAGTACATTGGCGAACAAGTGATGTGATCGTCCCTGATTATATACATAGGCATGCCGTCATATGTGAAAGACTCTTAACCAAAATATTTATCAAATCTTATTGCTCCAAGTTTATCCTATGAGTCTGTACCGCTCTGATGAGGCTCCTCTATATGATGTAAGCTACTAAAAAACATATCATACGGCAAAGCAAGGTCATTAAATTTACACTGAATTAACCTCTCGCTTGTCTGAACATACAAATTCTTTTTATCAAGTGTTTTCTTCCTCTCTCTCTCTCTCTCTTACTAATGCTATAGCCATTTGCAAAAAAAAGGAATCAAATGTGTTCAAAAGTATTTTGTATTTCCACAACTCCACACTCTATTTAAAATAAAGTGTTATTATTTTAATGAGAAAACATTTATCCCTACATCTTGATTCAATTGCGCGGTCATTTTTTTAGACTTGACGGTGGATATATTTTTGCAAAATGTTGCAACAGTCAAAGTGGAACTGCAACTTGTGGTGAACAAGTTTACAATAAATTGTTCACTGCAACGTTGAGAATAAAGAGTGGGATTTTAAAAAAAAATTGACATAAAATTTACAATGCACTTGGAGGGAGCAACTTGGATTTTTTGGCTAGTATAAAACTGAGCTGAGGTGAAGTCATCTATAAAAATTCTTTGTTTAATTTTTAAATAAAAATATATATTTATTCTTCAACAAGATTTTCAACTGTGGCTTTAACTATGTATGTTCACTATCACTCCTATAATAAGTCAAGCCATTACTTGTAAAGCATCTGATTATATAGAGGATCTGGCCCACAGAAGTAAGAGAGCGGAACTTGAGTGTCACAAAAAACATATAAACAACTATGCTGAAGCTATTATTTTATTTATTTTTGGAATAAAGCCCTGTCTCGAAAAATCTTACAGCGTTTATCCACAAATCCTTTGGTCACTTTTGTAATTTCCACAAATCATTTCATTGTCACTGTTTTTTGTATCGTTTTCTAATATTTATATCCTTTTCTGGTCAACTCTCCAATTTAAACCCCAAATATAAGAAACCAAAGTAGAACAGAAGTTGTGTATACGAACGTGTAGTTTATTAATAATAGTAAATAAAACACCTGGCTAATTGCTCCCTTTGCTCCGGCGCTTCTCAACCAACAACTTTTACAATTACATATATAGGTGCGTTCATGTACACGTAAGCTGTTGAAATTTGTAGATACACACGAATAAAAGAGTGAGAGTATAAAATTCTACCTTGTTACTCCAACTCTGGCTTTTGGATAAATGAGTGCAATCAGACATTGACATGCTATGCTATACTTATTCCCCTTCTTTTATACATTATATTAATAGCCAGAAATGCGGATCAAAATTCGCATTTATCTCGACTCATTCTCGCGATAATCTTATATTCCAGCTAAACCTTATATTGACTCGTTTTACATAATAATCATACGTAGTCATAGATTTGAACGGTACAGTATCAATCTTTATCAGCCACATCCGCATTTATCCTATCTAATTTTAAATGGAATTACAGCCCTTAAATTTCAACATACTTATAAAATCTTTGTAAGGAAAGCCGATTTAAGTCAAAATGCCATGTCAACAACATTTTCATGAACTGTCGCTTCGCAAAATATCATCTGACTCGTTCTCCATATGAAGCAAGAAGCAATACATTTTAGGAATATTAAAGTCCTACTGCAATTCCTACAGAAAGTCTGACATATGCAGTGACGTTTGGCTATGACTCACACATTAATAATAATTATTAATTAAAAGAAAATAACAACTAACAACTTCTTATTTCTATCAGCTTAAATTATAAGCTATAAACGCATTGATGGAAATAAGACAGTTCTGGATTAAATTTCCACGCAGAGAAGGAATTAATACTCACAGGAATGACGTTCTAATTTTGCAAGAAATCTACAGGAAAATTATTTCCCTTAAGACGCTTTTAACATTTACTTGCAAATGTATTTACATGAATGAGCTCCAGTTTAATTTCCCTCTTCCTCTTCTGATAATAAAGAAATGGAGAGGAGGGAAAGAAATATCTACACATTTACTACATATAAAATATCTGCCTTCATTTGGATACAGTTTCTTTCAGGAGGAAATGCACCGTTCTGGGTGAAATAATGAAAGCTCCTCCATACATAATTTCATATGAAAATGGAATGGAAAAAAACCAAGGTGAATGAAATAAATAACATAATAATAATCCCATTCATTCTTGAGTGTATGTAATTTGTGAGAAGGTCATGAGGGAAATAGTTAAATATAATTTAAAATACACTTTTGTAACATAATACAGGCATCAAATGGTAGGAGATTATAGGGGTTTTATCAACCTAAAGTGAAAACAGTGGTCTGAACTCAAATCCTCACGAACCTTATGGAAATCCATGGAAGATGCATTGGACAACTGAGCATATTTCGCAAAAAAATCCTTTTGGTCATTGGATATTTCGTTACCTTGAAAAGATAGAATGTGGGAGTCAAAGTGTAATGATCCACGGAAAAGTAAATTTATAATAATGGACAAAAAAAACACGTATATAGTTTCTATACAAATTGGTGCTCGTAGTGGGCGATAGCTCTCCTCATAAAAACTCCTATTCAATTTCAAAGACTCATCCACGTATTATTGGGATGAACATGAACAATAAAGTCTATGCATATTCCAACTTTGACATCATCCGCCACCGCCATACTATACACGTTCAATTCCTATCCGACAAAAACTTCAAAAATCAAAAGTTTCCACAAATTTTCAACATTGAATCTTTATTGTTTAAGGGAAAAATAGTAATAAATCCTATGGAATCCAACATTCCATTTTTGTTCATATTATTCCTACTCTCAAGCTTCTATAACTTCTTGTCTTATCAGTTTTTACTTGTGCCCCCTTAACATTCTCTAGTATGTACATTCCATTTTCCCACACCCATACTTTTTCTCATGAAGTGTGAACCGCATGTAATTTTTTTAAAGGCTTTGACAGCTCCCAGCACATAAATGTTGATTTCACCAGAAAACCAAGAGGGTGGGATCCCACGTTGAAGGACTTGATGATGACAATTATGAGCTGGAGGGGAAGGTATAAAGTAAAAACACTTTTAGTCCTTAACATGTTCCAAAAACTTGCGTGTGAAGTGTGCGGTGTAAGTATAAAGTGACCGGAATAAAATATAGCTTATAAGTATAGCTATGTAGAGAAATAATATAGGAGATACTTTCGCCAATGCGTCTTTCCAACTAAATTGGAAGACCTTGGAGGTGGAAATTATGATTGTATAAGAATATGAAAAAATACAAGGAGTTTGGCGGCAATAGATCCATCCATCATGTCAGCATCAAGGTTTTTTACAGTCATGCACAAAAATATAGTAGGAGAATGACTTCATTCATGACTATATACATACTTCTCACTAGTGAACAGCTACTATACTTGAAATGCTAATGCGTTAATTTGATTTTGCTAATCCAATAACATCCTGTATTAATTCTCTAGTTATACGTGTCTGTACTGGGTAATAGGAATAGAAATGTAAGGATTGTCTTATATCTTATATGAGCAAGATATTATTATGCGTTTTGCATGTAAAGTGCAATTTCAATGCTCGAAACACGCTGCGCTGAGACCTTTACGTTTTACTTTTACCGATTATTATTATTATTATTATTATTATTAATGGCAGCCCTACTACTACATTCCTATTTAGGGCCTCTACTATTTTTAATACACAATGTTATCTCTTCAAATTAGGAATCATGCTCATCATCCACAAATTCTATTAAAGTCATTTTGATTCATATCTTTTCAAGGGAACCTAGACCCGTCACACGGAGACGGTACAATTATTGAGGAATTCATCCGTAGCAGACGAATCATCTCTTTTACATGCAATTTTACCATGAGAGTGTAATGTACAAATGAGTACACACAATTTAATACAGCATCCGCTCCAGCATGAGAGTTTTATTGAAGAACCCTCGGGTGCCAAGCAGTTCTTGGTTATTATCTCATGGATCTCCCGAAGAATGACATAATATATGCATAATTACTAGAGATTTACAGCTCTGGGTAGAATTTTTCCACGTCTAAGTGGTCCGAGCGGTTTGCCGTCTTTTTTTCATTTTTTTTTAAATGAGTTAGTATATAATAGAATCCGAGATGTTTGGCTTCACGTATATGTATTGAACGTACATATGAATATTTTTAAGTGGTTTCTCGAAATAGCCCTTTACTAAAAACTTTTAAAAACCTAATATATATTTGTTGGATGAAATCTTTCATTATTCCTTTTACTATGACGAGAAAGAAGCCATTAAAAAGTGCGGATGTCATTCAATGTATAAAAAATTCTGCAACCTGGGGGGGGGGGGGGTTCATTAATATTTATTTTATTTAAGAAACATTTCTCCTTCAAATGTTACATTATTTCAAGCTAATAAATCACCTCCACTTCATTAATATTTTAAACACTACAGTGCCACAATAAATTATCATTGTTTGTTGCACTTTTGTTGTTTTTGAATGGTGGCCACAGGTAACATGAGCACTATTTAATTGCTCCGTGAATTTTTAGTGTACGTACATACTGAATTTCTTGCAATTTGAGATCATGATCCTGGTTATTTAAAAGATTATTCCCAGCAATTCAAAGAATATGGAAGTTTTTAGGGTTTTTGAGCCTTAAATTTTTTCCTGTTATAAATATCTTATGGAAACTTTAAATTTAGTACTGGAGCTTGACGTTTCGGAAATTTTTCAAGAGCTGTGTTTTATCCTTGTTTGTGCAATTAAAATAAATTTATCTTGTGCATTTATTTGTGTAATCGTTCCCTAATGTAACTTTGATTCCATACGGTGTATTCCTTCAGTGCCGATTAATTAATAAAACACAGAATAATTGTCATTAATAATGGTATTAAATTTTTGAATTGGTCTTAAGGTTTTTTATTTCCATGTCTAGCCTGCATTAATTTGTCACTAGGGGAGGTAACTAACCCCCACTAAAATATGAATATTTAATGGTGTAATAAAACTTGAAGTATACAAATAATCAAGTAATTAAAATAAGCCGTTAATTTCAAACCCAAGATCCAACATGAGGACCCACCTGCTAAGTAATCTATAGTAAAAGGTAACAGTCCCGGTACAAGTGGTTGTTGCTCCACAACTGTAGCCTATATTTCTTCGCTACACTTTTTCAGCGTCGTCGGCTGAAAATAAAATAAACGAACAAGCTATGTATAGTCAATGGAGAGTGCAAGGATAATGTCCAGAGCTGAAAGGCAAAGAGTGCGCTGGATAATTAAACACTTGAGAGTAAACAGCAAGGACTCGCTGGATTTTTATATGGTCGGGGAGTGCATTGGAAAGCAGAATCGTGTTAAACGGTCATAAGGAAAGGGGAGAGATAATTAAGTCGTCAGATATTTTTTTCAAGGCTAAAACTCTGGCAATTAAATATCTAAGTTTTGCTGAGACATGAAAAAGAATTACCCCTATCAGGTAATATTTTATTCTATAACCAAACGGTGATAAGCTTGTTGATGCTATTGACACCTGCACCTGAAAAGCTGATGGATCGTTCAAATTCTATGCAGGTCGGATACATTACATTGCAATAAGTTAAACAGTGGCTTATTGGTTTGGAAAGAAAAGCACACATTGCCAATAGAAACCACTATCCCGTCCAATTAAACCATTAAATATATTTATACACGACGGGGTTCTCTGTCATTCTAAAAAAAAAGTCTGGGGACAAATCTAAAAATGGCTCTCGAATTTTCAATGTATTGCACTGGAGTTCAAAGGTCATTCAACCCTCATGTCAATAAACCCATGTTTGGTTTGGTAGTGAATGGAATACTGTAAAGCCAGACATGATATAATTACGTGAAAGAGAGGCCATGTCACACGGAAATTCTGCATTTCGTCAAACTATACACATTTATTTCTTCCTCCCTGACAGAGAAAATTAGCGTGCTTAAATTAACTCAAGAGCGAAAGAAAAGGCACTTGGATTTTTTAAAACAAACTTCCTATGAATGCTCTTTAGTCTGAGGATCTTGCACTCCCTTCATTCTTCACCATTACAAACCTACCGATCCCACCAATATACCCACAGGATAGATTCATTAGCAAGTTTTAGAGGGGAAAGCAGGATCAGAATCAACAATTTCTAACTGGTTCGGCAGGAATAATTATTAATGTTTGGGTTGTTGCCCCGCAAACTGCCACTTCTGTTGTGGTTTAAATGTCAGCACATTATTTTCCTGCTTGTCCTTCTCAGACTTTTTTTTATTAGCTGCTTATTGTAATATTGTATTTATCTTGTCTGTGCAATTTAATATTTAATGCAATTTTTTCAAGTCATGGATTGAATGATTTTTATTATGGATCTTCATCCATATTTATGTCATGGAAAAAGCTGGAAATGTTTACGTGCAAATTTTATCCAATACATATATGGACAAGAAGAAGATGTAACTGCAACAATTTATTGACTGTACATGAATTTTTCATTAATGTGATTCCGTACGTAAGAAATTAATATGTAATATTTTTCCTGACTTAGTTTTCAGGAAGGAACTGTGAACAGCGTGCGTAGCAAATACACAAGAATCGTTCGGGGGAGTCATGCAATTACTATGGGAGACATGGTCCTTGTCAAAAGGTCATGTTTTCGTCAACAACATTTCCCCGTCATTTCCTCCTCACACATGCAAAGACTCTTGCTTTTGCACGAGCATTTAAATCAAGATAACTTCACCACAGGCGGTGAACTAACCCATTGGAATTGTATAAATTGTATAAGGACTGTCAATTATTCCATGAGTTTTACTAAAATGCTTTTATGGTCATTTCTATGCTGGCAATTCTCTGCATGTACAGAACCAAACGGGAAGTGTAATGATTCAACATGAGCAGCAATTCCCAATGGGGACAAGAATTTATTATTTACATAACTAACAGGACTAAGTAAGATACTGACACTGACAGATTGTCAACAGGATTTCATGATTAACTCTATATAAAATATCAATCAATAAACAATGGAGCAGCAAAAGGGAAAACTTAAGTGGTGGATGCTCAACGTCATTGTTTCTTTATATGTAAATGTCAACATCCGAGGGAAAGCAATTGAAATAAAACTCAGGTGCTCCAAACTTAAATAATTATTTACTAAACCCTTGCATTTTCCAGGAGGAAAAACTCTCAAGAGTTTTCAGTCACATATTACTCTGCATTAATAATAACTTATTGCACATGTTGGAATAAATTTTCCTTAAGAACTTTTCCCCTGAAGCTAGCAAGCTACCGGGGTAATTTCCCTTACTCATGCCCGATGTGTTATTTTGTAATCTTTAAGAGCTTAATTTTAACTTGACAGCAGCTGTAGCTATAAATTTGAGTATTTGTGGTGTAAACAATCCGTACAAGGATTTTGCAAATAGATTTTTTTAAATGCCACGGCAATGACATACAAGTCAGCACTCAACTATGACAATTTTTAAGAAGGACAAAAATGTAATTTGAAAACGAATTTGGGGGGGGGGGGAATTAAAACACAACGAAATATTTTAACATTACAAGCATATGGTGCCAGAGTAATAAGGTCACTGTGCTAGCCACGCTCCCTCTCAATGTAACACTTTTCCTGAGTCTTTTGAGGAATGTATAGAGAGATCGCTGTATAGGAGAAGATGAGAAATTCAAGAGATCCTTTTCCTTTGTGAGAGGGAAAAAAGGGATCGTTTTTGTAGGTTCATAGCTACAATCGCTTCAGAGTGAACGGCTTTGTAGCACGTACCCACAGGTGCATGTAATTGGTAAATTCAAATATGTGAGACACAAGAAACTGATAATGACACGGAGCTTACCTCTCAGCTCAGTAGTATCTGTAGAACAGCGGATTAAAGTATAACCAACTCCCATAAAAGTAATAATAACAGTAAAATAGACTGGCCAGCAAAAGCAAATAATAGTATATAGTGAAGAGCCTGGCAAAATAAAAATCCTTTGGCATAAAGAATTTATTCACTGTATGAGTATATTATCTATCAAGGCAGAACTTGGCTTGCCAACTGGAACACACAGGCTGAGAGGATGGGACAAATAAGGTTGGAATGAAATGACATTGACAGGCCCAACGTGAAAGGATAATACAGACGTACATATAATAATATACTCCTGTCAAAAAATCCTCCACGCACAATTCATTTATATTTTCAGTCAACTCCACAAGAGTCACGCACTTTCATACGCATGCATGCATGAGTCTTGCTACTTTATGCATACTCGCAACATAGAGACTTTTTTCCATACAGCTCTAAATGCAAGTTAAAAAAACGCATGCCTCTTCCCTCAATGATCACCAAAGTTCAGTCACTTATGCAAAAACTCTGTTTAGTACATGACAGCATTACAGACCAACTCTGAAAGGATCTAAAAATCTGAATTGAACGTAAGCCACCTGGCGATTCAGCTCTTTTGGAAATTACTTACTACTTTATATATTTCCATATCCGGAAAAATTAATTAATTTTTAACTGTTCTTTGATTACCTCAAATTCCTGAAGGACAATATTTTAAAAACATTCGATATAGCCCAGCACGGCTGATGCTACAATTTTTTATCCTCACAAAATATACATATAGTAATAATTCTGATGCTTCAATCCTGCCTCTCCGCAGTGAAGCCAACAATGAGCGGATCCTTCCAACTTACATTTATAACAACACAACTACACTGCTCGTGCCTTCGGACTGAAAAACTCGAACGCTGTAACACAGACACAAACACATAGACAGACACACACTGAGGAAAGGAACACAACTGTGAGTTGAAGGTTCTCTTCCGTTCATTACAGCTCAAGTCAGAAACCTCACCATTATAGAGCCCAGTTTTGGGAAAGATACAGGGGAGGTTCGCACTTTCGCACACTGCCCAATAACAGCTATAGAGTCATGCTTATCATGGAAGATTTTCCTTGCGGCCTCTAACCCTTAAAAGGTATACTTTTCTAAAAATCCAACCATGCTTTACCCATGTATACTGATAGACACCGCCTTGGCTTCAATTGTAAGCTTACTATAAAATTAAAAGTACACATTTCAAGATTTTTTAAAACCATTTCTATGTATATAAAGCGGAAGAGATAAAAGACGAGTGAACAAAACAGACGACGGGTGAAAAGTTTTGTCTAGTTTTTAGCATTTATAAATTTTGATAATATGTGTGGAACTTTGATGAAGAAAATTAGTTCCTTTATATCCTTTATATGAGGAACAATATTAAATTGATAGTGGATTGTTTACAGAGGACTTATCCCTAAAAGTGTCCTGCCTGATTACCACGAACAGACAAGATGGTTTTAATATGTAAACAAAAACATTTAGGCTAAATACATGATAAAAATATATATATATTCCTCATTGTTTTTCAACCATATTATCGCACACAACTTTCTGCAAAAAATAAAACTACAAATGAAACGAGAAAATATGCTGTGTGTGGACTCTCAAAAATAATTATTATTCTTTACATATGCCGAATACATGTATATTTGAAGAATTATATAATATAAATACGAGTATACAAAAAAATGAATATATTTTAAAGCATGTAAATTTGTACTATTTAATTTTCAAATGTTATTGCTTACCTCACAATCAAAAGTACAGTTGAAATTCAAAAGATTGAAGAGGGAGGAAGCTCATCACAGGAACACTATTGTTCCGTAGAAGAACAACAAGTGAGTATATACGAAGGTGTACGTAGATTATCGCATTCATGTGCAACTTGCCCGAGGCTTTTCTACAATGTGATAAAAAAAAACATGCAAAAAATTGGGGTTGGCTTGGTCCATCCGATTGTCTATGCTCTGCTCATTTGTGTGACTCATTTCAGTTTTGAGGCAAATAGAAAAAGCCTTGGTGAAGAGGAATCTGCTGCAGGTTATTGTGTCGTAGATTGGATTTCCTCATGAGAGAAGGCAACGTGGTTGAACAGAATCTCACTGCTCCCTCTGATCCTATCTTGTATACGCGGATGGATAGGTGTGGATTTAAAGTCCAGTTTATTTTTTCCATTGTAGCGTGGCGTATATGTAGGGGCGACTCTACGTATCTTATATGCTTGCAGAATTTCCAGCAGATTATTGATTTCTTGCTGGTGACGATGGTACTTGAGTCTACAAATGTATTTGTGCCAGCAGCGTGACATTTTGTGACTTATTCAATAAGGAGACCTTTTAGGAATAAAGCCCCAGAGATTTTAAATGTTTCCGGAAACTCAACTATTATGGAATTTTATACTTGTTAAATAACAAGTATGTGTGTGTAGCAAAGTACTGTACTTTTATTACAGACTTGGTAGTGATTTGCCCATTTCATAACAATCGGCGTCAGAAATGAAAAAAACACATGTGAGAAAAATATAAAAAACATTTCAAAGGGTGTATAATATGGAGACTTGCAAATTTCCTGAACGAAAGGTCATCTTCCACGTGCAAGGCATGAGTAGGACATTTACGTCAACTTGAAATGTATACACCCCCGCTCGCTTCAAGTTAATGCGCTCCAAAATGGAGTATAGAGATGATGATGAAGGAAAAACTGTAACTTATTCTTATTTGGAAAATTCGAAGTACAGGAATTCCTTTTCATATTATACTGAACCTTCAAGGCAATGAACCTCTCCAATGTAGCAATGCCTGTTGGAGGCTTTCGTCCAAAGTTATATGAGATGGTATTCGAAAGATTTGCGTAACAATGCCAGAAGGATAAGGTAGCATTAATACAAGAATGTGATAATTTTCTATACTTAAATGAGGTTCTACGCTGATTTTACCCTAACACTCAATTCTTATCAAGTTTTTTTCTCGTCAGTTGACTTTATATTTTATTATAATGTAGAGATGTGTGTGTGTGGAGTTGAAACAAAAAGCGATTGCAATTTATAGGGCAATAGAGCTTCAGAGAGCACCAAAGCGGTCAACGGATGGCGATCTTGAAACGCAAAAGCTTTTAGTAACACGCTGAGATTCTATTCATACAATCAGTAATTGCCAGTGTCACGTTTCACTTTTTCCACCCTTTTTAGAAAAAGAATAAAAGTCGAAATGGCAAAACGATGAGCAACAAACCATGAAATGTAAAGGGAGTGTATTTGAGGCTGGATTTAATTCATGCTTGACAATATATAAACTAAAAGAAATAATTCCATTGAGAAATAATACCTCATATTGAGTTTAAATTGATGTCCAACAGTTTCGATTCTAGTTTTCAATTAGAGGTTTCATAGGATTTATGTGAATATGAAACTACACCACACTGCTATCATTGCTGCTCTGTAGCTTAAATATACAAATCCGAGCTTCGCAACGATTTTCATTGTCGGATGATACCATGCTTAGGGCTATGGATGACGGATTTATTTTGAGGATCAATTTCATAGAAATTGGTGGGGTACTTTTGGGCGTGTTTAAATACTGGAATTATAAGCAAAATTTAAGTTGGTTCATTTTCAGTCAAAATTTTATTTTAATGTAATTTCGGTTCAAATTGGTTGATTTTTAAAATTAGCGGGGATGAGACTGAAACATCATAGTATGTATTCATTGCTTGGCTCTCCCTGAAAAAAAATCAAGATTAAATTAATTTCCCACAGATGATCTTCAAGGATACGCAGGTATAAAGATGTGAGGAGGCACTTATGTTTCAAAAATAGTGAATTGCAGTGGAGCTGTTTTTGTAAAGAGATTGGAGTAGCATTATTAAGTAGGGCTGAATTTATAGCCAAAGTGTAATAATATTAAACGCTTTAATTATGGAATAATATGATCACTTTGTTTATGGAAAATGTGATACTTAAGGTTGAAACTATAAAATTACTGCATTACCTTACTTTTAGGAAGGAAACGTTGGTGCATCTTTTGTCGCCATGTAACTATATACACTTGGGGTGTTGTAGAGCAAGGATAATTCAACGAGGTAGTAAAAAGTCATTGATTCACAAGTAATAAATTTGGAAGCTTTTATGGCATTAATAGACTCATCGCTTGAAGAATGCAGCTTAACGATTGTTTCGCAAACGAGAATAAATACTGACCTAGAATTCATGCTCCAATAAAGGTATACACATAAGCAGCGTTGTGCTTTGTGCATTGACTTTAGAATTTTTGAAGTTAAAGAAATTAAACCCACTGTTCTAATCTAATCAGATAAAAGCAGGCAAGTGAGCATGCAAAATTAAAATCCAATGTGTAGGCAAGAAAGATTTGAATCTAGTTGGAAATCTGCGTGTGAAGTTTTTATGCTTATGGGATGATGTGTGTCTCAAGGGCGTGTGGGAATTTCGGGCTAAAATCAGGGTTTATGGTTTGGTAGGATGATATTTTAATTGAAACTGATGTTTTTATTTCTTTACAGAGAACAAATAAGCAGTTAAGAGATTATACATACACATATATGTATGTATGTGTGTGTGTGTTAATGGCAGCAAGCAACGCTGACATTAATCAATTTAATCGATTGCTTCGATAATGGCAAGCAAAAAGGCAAATGAAAAACCACTTTTCAAATACAGCACAAATTTTAACCAATGTGTACTTCAACTATAAAAAATAATATTGTTGTAATTGCATTCCAATTTCAACAGAAAACCCTCTTCATTTCAAGTATACCTTCCAAATTTTCCAGCTGCTGTTCCTACCAATGAGCTAATGCTATTTTTACTGGATCTGACAATGAATATTGTGTGTATGTCTGGCAAAAACCAAAACGACGGAAGTTTTATGTCTTGCAATTTCTTTGGAATCCTTCAAGGTATAAAAACTGTAATCTACATGTGCAAATTACGGGAGCCGGAATTCTCGTCCAGGAACGATTTCGTCCATTGGTTTCGCCCACAAATAATTTGGTCAAAAATTTTTTTCATCCACAAATGATTTTGCGCGAAAATTTTTCATTCAAAAGATTTTTCGTCCGCATTATTTTCTTCCAAAAACTATTTCACCCATGTATGTTTTCGTCCGAAAATCTATCACCCAAAAGTTTATTCGTCCAAATTATTAGCGTCCAAAAATAATTCTTCCACAAACTTTTTCGTCCAAAATATTTAATCCGAAAATATTTCATCAAGCTTAATTTTCTTCAAAAATTGATGACTGAAACCATTGACAATTTCATCGGTGTAAACGCTGAACCTTCATAATTTATATACATATTTACAGGTCAACCGGAATTATTTATGAAAATTTTAATGATTTCTATGGTAGTGAAGAAGATGTGTATACAGCTTATCTTTTCTTGATGCTTGCTCTGGAGAATAATCATTCAGTTGCGGTTCATTGAACTCGAATAAATATTAATAAAAAAATTAAGTTATAAAAAGTTTAAATTACTATTTTGCGACCTATTTATAACTTGCTTGTAGAAACAACATGTCATAATGTAAAGGT
>JAQFXU010000654.1:0-44964 GCA_034693705.1 Spatulosminthurus flaviceps | reverse complement strand
GGTTGGAACCAAATATTAATACAATATACAATTAAACTCTGCATGTAATGATGTAATCAATCCTACCCAGTTAGCGTGACACTAGCTTGCTTTTTAGTCTAATGATTTTATTGGTAAAAAAAGTTAGTATTGATATTACTTTTTTGCTAATCTTTACTATATAAATGTTTAATAAGTTAATGAGTGATAGTTAGTGATTGTTGGTTGGGGTTCAAAGAAACTACATGCAAAACCCCACCCGCGCTTTAGTCAATGTCGGTTTCGATAAAATGATTTGATTGGTAAAAATAGCAATGAGTGACGAAAAAATAAATAAGTTGGGGTCGGTTGGTTGGAGTTTCTACACGAAAGTGTGGGCTCTTGGGCAATGAATTGTTTGCTCGCTGTCTCTCTGTCTGTACTGCTAATCTTTTACACTCATCCTCAATATATACGCTGAGTAACAAAAACTGTTTCAAGTTTCAATCGTTTGACTTACACAGACATTTTAGCAATGTCAACTCATAACCGGGGAATTTGGAGAAAATGGAAAACCGAACGACCGGAATGAAGTTTTTAATAACACGGGCAATGCCTAACTGTATTCTTTACAATTAAAATGTACATGGTTCATTTTATTTACCAATCAAATCATTTATCCAAACGGGCAACATGCCTAATTGTATTCTTTACAATTAATATACATGGTCGGCATATTTTATCTCATCCCCACCAAAAAGAGATTCCCATCCGCGTCTGCGGATGGCTTAATTTCTAGTAATGTATATATGTCAGGTTAAAAAGGGAAATACTTGTCTTTGCCTTGCAGGTGACTTTGATGGACGTCAGGGTCAGGTTGTTTTAGGAAAATCGTAATAAGGCTTCAATTATAAGGACTACTTTGATGATGAACTATTTCATCAAAAAGGAGGAATGACTGAAAAGAAATAACGATGACAGAAAAACAAAATTATCCCTCGCTCCTTTCCTGGTCAGATTTCGTAGAATACATGGAACATATTTGACGATAGGTTTAGAATCTAAATTTCGAGAGGATGACGTTATTAAATTGCGGCGTACAAGTTGTGGAGACAACTTTTTGTTTTTAATAATAGAAATAATAGAGTTCACCTGAAGAAGGGTACTGATTATACTTGAAAGCTAGTGAATAAATAAATAGATTTTCGCGTAATCCATGTAAACCGAAAAAATGGTACCAATTTGTTTTTAAATTTTTCGAAAATATTTTGAAGTCGCAGCTTGAAGCTAGAGCATGAAGCATAGCGTAGTAAATTATAGTTCGTCCGGCACATGAAGCTTCTAATAATTTTTTATGCAAGTGCTAAAGGCAGACCCGGAAAACGTTTTACAACGCATTTACAATTGCAAACTTGAAACATCACTGATGATGGTAGCATCTAAGGAAGTGATCATTTACACAATTTATTAATTTACACAAGAATAGATCACGAAACCATTAACTCGAGTACTTAAACACCTTATGACTTCGTTCACTGTCGTACTATCAAACCGATTACTTTGTCTGAAATTTTATTTTTGCAGAAGAAAAGCCTAATCAGAATAAAAATAAAAGTTTAGTGCTAGTCAACTACAAAGCAAGTATTTATTAACAAACTTATAGAATTCAAATATTTGAGACTACTTAAACGCTAAACAGTTTTCACTTGTCTTAATGCTTCCTCATGTAATAATCTATTAATGTTGAAAAGGCTGCGAACCCAGCGGCACCAAACATCCCTGCTTTTAGACCAGCTACAAATAAAAACACAACATTAATCATGGTTTTCACAAATTCAATACGATGTCTAAATGTGACTAAAAAGTGGATGTACAAAAATATCAATATTAGCAATAACAAACGAATATATCCCAAGTGTCAGTGTCAAGTTACCTCGTAAGCCAATTAAACCTCCTGTTAATCCTCCTGCTAATGTTCCATTTTTCCAATCTGTTTGTCCCCGATACTAATTTGGAAAAAAGTTTTAAACTGAAATTTGTACAATTACAATAGTCAATTTCTTCATCTTCTATCAAAAATAGTAACTCACCGACTCTATAGCACATTCAACAGATGCAAACATAGCTCCTATTATTGCAAAATTCTTAGCATGACTCATAGTAGTAGTCTTCATATCTCTAAACACTTCCCGAGCCGTTTGTTGCTTGGCGTCCGGTCCAGTAATATTAGGATTTACACTTGCAGAAAAAAGCCCAATGGCACCACCCAGAGCGTAACCTAAAATTAACAAAACATCATTACACTGAATTCATGAAGTTGAGGCCGGTCGACAAATCCAACTTCATAAAGTGTTAATGTTACACATTTCATATTTACTCATAGTAATATAATAATAAAACACAAAACGAGTGAAGTAATATCTAGCAGCATAATATGATAGAGTAACTATTTAAGAAGTGAACAGACAGCATAAAAGTAATTAGGTATTTACCTACTACACAACTCATCACAGCTTTGAATGCACAGCTTTCAAATACACCCTCGACCATTTTCTCTTCATTGGTTTTTTGTATAATTGGACCCCACGACCGGGGAATAACAAATTGGGAGTTAAGTCGAACATCCTTGCTGGACAGAGTTTTTAAAATCTGTTGAACATCCTCGGGAGGTAATGATACCGAATTAGAATCTCCCATGGTCACCAATGAGCTACTATGTCGCTATAGCAACCAACCACAAAATACCCCAATCCCAATCGATAATTCCACGGTATTCGAATGAGAACCCTCTTGGACCTGGTAAGAACAACCAGCTTTATTAAGCAAAACTTTCTAAATACTTCAAAAATAAATTACATCCACCTTCAACCACTACATTACCCCAAAATCACCTCATACTTTTCTGAATACAGCTTACACTAAACTGCAAATTGCAATAGATAAATATTCATCGTGCAGCACCCACTCGTATCCGGTAAATAGAAATTTTTATACTTTTAAAATTCCTACGAGCTTCACTGACAGCTTTCTTTGAAGACCTGAAAATACTTCAAGCTACTGAAACAATTTTTTCACCACCCTTCTCTGAATTATTCTTAAAGCAACAATTGTGATAATTACAATATTTTCAAACTTTCAACTTCAATAATTCCTGTTGCTATTTCAATTTGAAACCGCAAACTTTGTACACTAAAATCATAAACTCATCATTATTTATTACTTCCAATCAAAATCAAAGCAGATCTGCACCAGTATATTATACATATTAGCGAATTCCTTCGTCAATATCAAGAATATAGGCAGCTGAACTATATAGCTAAAAGGTTGCAGAACCATCTCAAAAATTCCCAGTTTTCCCAGGACCTATGACAATATGTCAAAGGACAAATCAACACTAAATTACCCCAAAACTTGACAATAAACTACTATTTACACACTTTGAATCATTCCATTTTCTTCACGAAAAATGTTTTCCAATGGTTTCAAACATAAATTATCGAAACTACAACTTGCAAACCTGCAAATTCAAAACTTCTTCACAGACTTCTCTATCTACTAGTTCAAGCCAATCCAACTTCCTCTTATTTTTAAGACGAGATCTTGATATTCAACTTAATTTGTCAGATTTTAATGTTTTTCGTGATAATTTTCCATTTAAGACCCAAGACGTGTTAGTTTAACCCAGTTTTGTTTTACAAAATTTTCACATGGAAAATTCATTGGTTGCGCCAATTTATTTTCTATGAGAATCGACTCTATGAGAAGTGGAAATGTATAAGAGATGTAGGTGAGAAAATAAAGTTTAGAAGAGCACAAGCTGATTCAGTGGACGTTCTACATACATAATTATTTACAGGCTCCGCTCCCGAGCATGAAGTGTTCTGTCTTTGTGTGACCATAATAATGTGTATCGAATTTAATTCTTCCAAGGCATACCCTATTTACATATATATACAGGATTTTTTGCCTTAAAATTTTGGCACAAATGTCATTACGATTAATTTATGAGATAAATTGCATATTCCGGTTAATAATGTAGGATATAAACCCTGAATTTTGAAATGGTTACCCATCCATTTGCAACTGTATGTCTGTAATGTCTGTATGTGTATTACGAATTACAAAGGTTAAAAATTGTCATACTCTACATACACATTAAAACCGGAAAAATTATGACTGTTGCAACTTGCAGCTGCTGACTAAAAGGGAAAGATGGCAGACGAAGTTCTGGACAAAGGCGGCTTGTACCTGGACGAGCTGACGAAACGTCTTCGCGTTTTGCATCCGGATCAGCATCAAGTAACACAAGATTTAATTACAGAATGCGAAGAGTATTTGCAAGGTAAAGAAATAATATTCAAAAAATATAACTAAAGGGGTTAACTCGTTATAATTTTGAGAGTAGAGTAAAACTTGTAGGATTTCAAGTTGTTCGGTTTTGAAAATGAAAATAATTTTATATATTTATGCGGGATTTAGGTGCTAAAGAATTTCAGGAAATGGCAAAGGATTTTATTGAGCTGTTGTCAACCATGGCGGAAACGGCTGATCGTGAAAGGATTGACGTGATTGGAAAGCGTAGCAGGTTGCTTATGGTGACATCTGATCGTCAGTCGCTGCATCAACGTTTAGAAGCATTGGTGAATGAGAAAGAAGCTCATTTAGAGCGTCTCAAAGTTTACCATGACAGTCTGATAAGGCTGGAAGCTGATCAGGATGAAATCCTATTGAGGCTTAGCAAGAAATAGGAGAGATAGTGTCTGTGGTGTAACTGTCATGCTTATCAATAATACAATGTAATATTGAAATATATGTCTATGTCTATATTAGCTATATGTTATTTGAAACAACCGTGAATGTGGAAACATTAGTCTGTAAAATTTCCTGATTTGCTTAATGAATGTATTAAAAATGTAACCTGAATATTAATTGCGGATTATACTTAATTCTGCTTGAAAATATTCCGCACAAATTCAAACAGTTGAATCTCTCGCCTTTTTTAGGGATGGACCCATGTGCCCACCTTAATACTTCTAGTCAGCGAATCATTTTTCAGAATTTGTGAAAAATTCTGTCTATAAAAAGTCATTATAAAGTTTGACCATTTAGTAAATAATTCATTGAAACTTTCCACTTTCAAATGATCTCATACGATAGCAATATTACGATGACTGACGACACGCAATTTGCAGGAAACGCGTGGAGGAAAAATTGCAAAATTTTGTTTTCATTCAATTCTTCTACACAGCTCAGACTCAAAGTTAAGGGCATTTAAGATGGCTAAAGGTCAAGTGTATGCGAGGCACAAAAAATCGTGATACTATTCTTTTGTACAACAAATTATAATACTGGATTTCCAATGCTAAAGCGGCCGTAGGTTTCAGTGATTTCAGTCCCACATATAGATATAATGAGCCATAATTGCGTCCAACTGTTCCAGTCAATAAAAACACCGTTCTTATCATTTTAAAGCTCATTTCTACAAACAGACTGAAGAACTCGCTCGGGTTTTTTTGACCCGCTTGTAAGAACTTATTGTTGAATTTGAGCCTAAAACAGGGGAAAATGCACCCAGAATATTTCCACTCCATGGTTTTCTACACACTCTTCACACTAGTATATGGCATTTTGGCGCATCATGATCCGGGTAAGAATCACAAAATGAAATTACCATACCCGTTATCATTTGGTTACATAAGAACATACTGAAGACTCAATTCTCCGTAATTTATAGATCGTGTTTGCAGTGTGAAACAGCCAAGTGGTTCTCAAGTGTGTATTTCTGTTAAATTTCCTTGGAAAGAAAATCCAGTATTTTTTTGCACAGGTACTTTTGCCAATTTAATTCAAATAATTACAATTATAAAATGCATGCATTTGTACGAAGGCTTCTTTTAACTAGACTACACCAAAATTAACTTCACCCCTCAATGCACCGACCCCAATCAATCTCATCATTGCTACGATGATGGCAGAAATGACACACTCAAAATAGCCACACCCTGGGACTGCTGCCCATTGATATCTACACCAAGTAAAAATCCAAACATACTTACTATTTAATACAGTATTACTTTTAAAGGCTACACTTTTACTACATTTCCTAATTCAGACAGATGTGCCAACGTTGAATGCCCTACTCAACCATTTAACCGAACATGCAAAGAAATTAAAGTCCTTGGTGCATGTTGCCCAACTTATTTCTGTGATTCTGGGGAGCCTGATAATTGTAAAATGCATCGTCTTAAATCCAGCTGTGTGAATCCACCCAGGAACAAAAGCAATTGCATTGCCTTCCGAGATCCTTTTGGTTGCTGCAATAAGTATCAATGTGAAGGAGGTTAGTACTGCAATAATTTATCTCAACATGGGAAAGTAGTATGTTATCTTTAAAGACAACTTGAAAATGCATTGTAGATGGTAAACCCGGGGTATGCCCGACTCATGCAAGAGAAATTCGTAGAAAGATAGGAGAGGAGAAAGGCGTTGTCGGCAGAACAGTGGATTCAGTAGTAACGGGTGCAAAGAGAACCGTTAACAAAGTTGCTACGACGGTGAAAACAACCTTGGAAAAACATGGTGGTTCAGTAGGAAAGACAGTGTCAAAATATATTCCTGTCCCTTTCCAGCAACCTGCTCCTCGAGTAGTATCTTTTCAAAGATGTACTGGCGACCACACTTGCCCAGGGACAATGAAATGTTGCTCACGTGGAATTGCTATAATAGGACGCTCCATCAGGCACCATAAAGTTCACCAGGAGAATGTGAATGGTGTGAAGTTGACGACGACCTCGCATACCTACAAGGCAAATTACTACAAACCTAATAACCTACGTAATAAACTAGTTGATGGAGTTTGTATAGAGCCAGATCTGGAAGGCACAATTTCTCACGAAACTTCCTCCCATACTCCCACCGACAAAGATTACATTTCCAGCTCAGCACCTCCAGCTACAGAGGCATTCTCTCCATCATCCACCACTCAAAACATTCCTCAAGATTTATCCACCCCGCCCAATCAATTTACTGAGATAGTTTCCCAAACTAATCCTACAATCACTGTCACTCCTTCATCTTTACCAACAACAGCTTCTATCGCTTCACCTACCCCTCCTCCTCCATCATCAGCATTTTCCATTACTGAAACTCCAACAACTACTCCAACTGTAGTAGAAACTACTTTCCCCAGTACAATACCTCCCATTGAAAGCACAATGAGCCCTACCTTACCCCCTACTACCTCTACTACAACCTCAGCTCCAGGGAGAGCCGGTCCTCAAGATTCTGGAGCGGATGATAAAAACACCATTGTTCATGAATAATTACTTGACTGATGCTATTATTGCTATTGATGAAATTCTGATTTATCCTTGACAATAAAATCTGTAATAATAATACATCATGACACGAAACTCGGGGACAAGCAAATTAATGTTAGTATTTTTTGCCACTGACTCATAAAGCCTGAAAATAGTTTAAATCCCTGACAATAAGTTTACAAAAGTTATTGGAAATGCTTCGAAAGAAAAAAGAGGAGCGAAATTGGACAAAATACTCCATGCCCTTGACGACACGCATAGTTTTATTCCAAATTCAGTATTATTGTTGTTGTGTGTAATAATAAGATAATGTATCCAGCATGATACAAGGAGTAGCATGCACTCATAGTGGTTAAAGATTGTAAGGATTTTGTGTGTGTCATCACTTTCAATACGAACATTTAACGTCAAATATATAATATGTGTCCAATAGCGATCTCTGGTTTAACATTGTTTGTATGAATATAATGCATTTTTTCTTACTCTTTTCTCTCTCACAGTACAATTTTGCTGTTACCATAATTTTTCAAGTAAACAGGAATTTCACTCAGCTCTCTTAGGGAGGCATAGATTGTTTCAGTTTTGGTACATCTTTAGTATATGGTATTTTACAACAGGTTATATATAGTATCGTCGTGTTTATTTATGTAATATAGTAATACTAATAATAGCTGTATTATCTTACAAACTAGTAACATTGAAAAAGAACCCTTTTGCAATCTATGTAATTGGTTTCCTTAATCGCAACAATAATAATAATTGCTGCTCACTGAGCTTCTTTTACACATGAAAATTGATTGAATAGTTATCAATAATAATTGCTTGTATTATTGTGTTTTGTTTTTGTCAGAATTATTATTGTGTGTAGGTATCTGTACAAGTTTTTTCAGCTCATGACCACCGACGATCAACGTACAATTCGCTATTTATAATCAAAAATAATTGTATCCACCATAGCTCCTCTTTGGCCACAACTTGTATATTCTTTACAATAGCATATATAGCTTCTATCCAATAAAACCATCTTAATACTCATCTCTTGCGATAGCTATTATTCTAGAACCTACAGCTTGTAGGCTGCAAGTAAAATAAATAATTGATGTGATCTCCACGCATTTGACACTCAAACTCCGTTCAAACCGGAACCCCCCAACGACTTTGTAATGATAACTATTTACTATTTACCTAAAGAATTTCAGTAATTACACGACAAATTTTCAGTGACATTGCATGTACGTGTGCAGTTCCAAGTTTCACAATACAATAATTTTCTAGTTAGATATACTCACGAATATACATTTAAATTTTCATAATACTCAATTGAGATGGTAATTTTTTTTTGAATAGCTTCCGTTTTTCAACCCCCACAAAATTAAATCTCCAACAATTCAACGTTTTCAAAATTTGAAAAACAACCTTCAATTACATTGTGAAGTACATAGTTAAGGTTTAATTATACATATTAAACATGCTTTTTACACGGAACGCAAAACCTTTTGTTACAGCATGTTTTATGAATGTTTTTTACCTTATTATTTTTTAAATACTTAACAAGTTTTTAAACGCTATCTTAATTTTAATACTGGTCGCAGTATAAATAATATAGTCCCTTTACACTTATTACTTATCCTTACTAATACCTTGTGGAGAGTTCCCTGTGCATTCATATGTGAATACACTCATTGATCATATGTAAAATGCTTCACTAAATTTTATATAATACTTTTTATACAAGCGTTTACATCATGTATGCCACAATATTTCAATTGTTTATAATTATGACAATTCTCCGAAAATTATTTTTTAGACATTAGGTAGTTTTATATGTAGTACATAGCCTATTAACACAGACAGGTACGCATTTCAGAACACATAGTAAGTGCATATGTATGACTAGAGATTAGTCAGTAGCAAAGAGTATAATCAAATATTGTATAGATTGACCACATAATTTGTATTTATATATAACAGACGATACATAAGTTTTACATGGTTGCAGTTCTGACAGACTTTAGAGAGCAGGGAATTTTGTCGCCAATTTCCCTACGCAAATTTTTTCATTGCCTTAAATTATATTTAAATATAAACATAATTCTAAACAATAAATATAAATACAAATAATAAATATTAATATAAACCTTAATATAATATACATACATCGTACTTGTATGATCCGAAGAAATTGAAACTTACAAAAGGTAAGTGTTATAAGCTAGGAAGTAGCTGATCAAAATCATTCTGTAACTACACACAATGATATGTAACAGGAAAAATTTTACATTATTATTGGCAAAATTAAATGGATCATGGCATTTTTGCTAACATTAAACTCTTTCATAATATTCAATGCGAAATCCACTTTCACAAAGTAATGTATTAAATAATAGTAAATTTAAAAATATTTCACAGCAAACTTTGTCTGATTCATAAAGAAATGTATTGTGTCACTGACAAGGTGGAGTGTGCTAGAATTTTGCTAACAGAGCGGTTGTGAATGGCGCAACATTGCAAGTAATTACATAACATCATGAAAGAACAGTGAAAAAATAAAACAAGTAAATCAATTCAATCTCAATGCACTTCTTCACATTGGAATCACATAATAACCATACTATACTACAGGAAAAGTCTAGGGTAGTCTAATAATGACAGCTGAAGGGGTTAAGTATGGTTCTTAAAAATAACTTAATTATTATTATTGTTTTCATCGAAAATATTGTTCGAGATGACTGACTCATCACCTTCATCATCCGCATCCCCTCCCGCGCTACTACTTCCATGCTCTCCAAAGTGATAGAAACGATTTCTCCTACTTCTATTATTCCGAATATGAGGTGAGTTGAGTCGAGAATCCGCTAGTTGTTATAATCCGTAGTCAAAGGACTCCGAGAATCGTGAATCTTGTTTCTGTAGACGTTGCTGACAAGCCTCAAGGTACGAATCCTGAATTCTGTACATGCCCGAATTTGCTTGAAACATCAGCGTCTCTAATATTCTTTCATTCTTGATTGCTTTGCTTGGAAGAACAATCTGCAATATTTCAAAACATTCGTATGTATAACTAAAACACTCCGTCATATATTCAGCATGTGTAACTAAATACAACTTTTATCATTACTTGGGCCAAAGAACTCTCATTAAATCATTTCACGATTTATTTACACATTACTAATTCTAACTACGGATGCAACTGAGCACATAGAATCCTTTCCGCCGGTCAAAATAAGTGCAGTGTGGCGGAAACAAGCGAGAGGAGAATAGTTAGCAAAAGGTATACACATAAACTGTAGAACTACAGTCCAGAAGATTTCCATTTCGTATTTCATACTGAGACATTTGGAAATGTATCTCTACTGTCCTACTGTCACTGAAACACTACAATTGGATAATACAACTTCTCCTCTTCCATATATGAAGAGTCTAACTAACAATAAGTAGGTCTACAACTGCGGGAGGCAAAAGTTGCCAAGCCCAAGGAATAAAATAGCACACGCATGAAAATGATAGCCATCCGTGAAAGAAATATTACACTTGGGAAATAACCTCTCTCCCTTTCAATGTGGCGTCCGGAGAATTCTTTGATAGAATGCTATTCACTTTATAGCATCAAAGTAATTTTTAACTATCATTACCAGACCAGAGAGATAGGAAGAAAGGATGGGAATATAAAGCATTATAAAAGATTAAATTACCTTAATAAGATCCTGTGGTGAGATGCGGTATAGTTTGAGATCACGTGCAAGACGTTCCATTGTACATTTAAACTCGATTTTGGCATCAATCTTCGAAGGAGTAGGACGGCTACGAATTTTATGGCGAGCCCAAGCCAGCATCGCCTCAAATTTTCGAATCTCAGCTACTTCCAAGTTCCGACTCATCACCATCTGTACCATGGATTCTGACAAACTCAAAAAGTCCGAGCAGTCGAAGAGCTGTAAAAAAAGGAATTTATTTCATTAGTATTTTAAAAGAAACTTTCTTGTAGGATTGAAACCTATGCCAAAATTTAGATTAACCTCGTATATCCCCACAAAAAAAGATACCTTCATTTGTAACACAAGCACATATAAAATTACAAGCAAGTTCGGGGTAGCATACTGGAAATAATGAAGCCTCCCTTCGGCCAAACTTTTACTCTCTCAGCTCCTGACTCTAATGATTACTTCATTACAACTTCGACCAAAGAATTAATTGCTATCGGATACATATTCTTCCTCTTATTCTCCTCCATGCACGCACTATAGCATATATACACTATTACAGTCGATAACGCCTGAACCGAACCAAGAAGCTGAACAAAAGACTAGACATTTTATTGAGACGTGTGAAACATGAAATTAATCAAATTGTTTACCTGGTACGCCCGAGTTTCCACAAAAGCCAGAATCATATTGACAAGTTCGGAAGCAGACGTATAGCGCCAGTAATAATTCTCCAATGAACACAGCATACCACAGACCTGCGAGTAGAAATGTCAAGTCACGCCATTAGTAGTAGCAATATCATCATTATTTCTATACAGACCCTACAACATTTTTTAGACTGAAGGCATACTCCCAGAAATTATTATTATTATTATTTACCAACATATAAGAGCACTTGGAACTTAACCTTAGCAAAATGCCATCTTCTACGCTCTTACCCACGCTCAGCATACATCTATATGTTTAAAATGAGAAATATTTTTGGGTTGGAAAGACATGCATTTCCATAAATATATACTGTAAATATAAATACAGTTCTACATATACGATGCACCACATCCAACCACGTCCTCATATTGAAACAGAGGTTGCACCACAATCTAGCATGATTAGTTACACACGACCATATATTGACATGGCCATGTACGAAAATTACTGTGAGAGAACTTCATTACTCACAGCTCATCTCGTCCCTGTTCCTCAACTCAATTCATTAGACGAGATGAGAAGAGCAGATTTCTACAACAAACTTTAATCCACTCTATATTATGAGCAGCATTTATAGACAGGCACGTATAATGATATGTACCTTATGAATTAGTACTCTCCTTCGCTCTTGCTCATTATTACACTTTCGCAAGCATTATTTCCTACTCTACATCCTCTCTTGATGGAGAGTCACTTCATCTTTTCAGCCTCGATCACACCACTTACACTTTATAGGATACTGGGGACATGCAGCAAGACAGAATGCATTACTAGGAAAGTAGGAAATGCGTATATTCAGAGAGATGGATACACGTAATTCAACACATGCACATGTCATCAAATGAGTAATTGAATTGTATCTCCACAGATTCATTCCCGTCACACACACAAATACACACACGAGGGATTTATCAATTACATTATCTCTAGAAAAATACTACTTTCACGACTTTCTCCTACCATTTGTCTTCCTATGAATGACTTACTAAAACAAGCTCACGAGTATGTACCATGCACACATATACTATATTCGATCAACATAATCCTCACAACTTCCCTCATAAATTCAATCTTCAAAGGGAACAAAAGTATCAAAGTAGTGCAGGAGAATAAAAGCATTTACTGCAGCTTCAACGAAAATAAAGTAAAAATAAAAATTGATTGTGTTACTTACTATAAACATGCACATAGTACAAAGATAGATGTACATAGAGGCTCAATCAACGAGATGGGTATTTAAAGTTAAATAATCCAGGCATAAAGTACAGTTTAAACTATAAAGTTTTCTCAAGACAATCTCTGCGTGGGGGTATCTGAAAATTGAGATAGAGGAAGTGGGATTGAGTGATTAAGAAAATTTCCAGTTTCGACAAAACTCGTCTCTTGAATTAATTTGATTGTGTTTGGTGTTGACAGCATCTGCAGTAAACAAGAACTGTACAGACTGCTTAGTGTCACCATTTGATTTCCTACTAGTCAAATAAACATGTTTCCGTCCCTAGTACTGAAGACGGGTCTACAGACATCCAGTACGGATACATTTCGAATGTGTATGTTGACGGAGATTACAGCTATAAAATTACAAACTTAAATATTTACTACTCCGTACAAATCTTCGCTCATTAAATGCTCCTCATTCTATGAACACGAAAATTAGCACCTCTGCACGCACAAATATTAAAATACTAAGCTGAAAGGAGCTCATTTCATGCAGAAGACAGAGTGACGGAAATTCAAGGAAATTTGTTATGCATAGTAAAACAGGAAATAAATATGATGGAAAAATCTATTCTACAAATATGAAAATATACGCGTTGGAGCGACTTGAAAGACGAAAGAAGTCACTACAAAACAGTCTGAAAGAAAATATTAACTACTCAAGTAAATAAATGAGATGGAAAACCGTCAAAGGTAAATTACCACTTCAGTCCGAAGAAATTGTTTGGCGTGATGGAAGCAAGCTTGGAGTAAATCTGGAAGGTCATAATGCTCCGCGGCACAAATCAGACCTGGAATGTTGGCACATGTTAAAGGGCAGGACCCTGTATGTAAGTAGTCCAGGAGGAGTCGGAAAGTTTCCGGATCAAATTCAATTATCATGAACTGAAATTCAAATACAATTTATTATCACATTAGACCAAGATAGGCTCATCAAGTCAAGTTCCATAAAATTCTTGAACATTTCCTACATAAGCAGATTAAAATCATCTAACTTCCGTCCTATCTAAAGTAACTGAAAAAAAACATCCTCAAGCTCTAACGAAATAGTATGAATTTTCAACATCCTTTCAAGTCAATTAAGTAGGAGTAGGCATGCATTTATGTCATTTTTCTTTCACTCCAAACTGATTACAAAGTTTAGAGAGCCTTTTCCTGGCAGGGGCATATAGTAGAACTCAGGAAGTAGTAGCATAAATGATGATGAAATATTCAAAGGCTCGAGTATATAACGAATTCCACTATTATAAAATTACTCTTTACATTTCCTCACCCGTCAGGCCCTCACACAAGCACAACTCCTTCAAGACTCCTTCACTTCTAACGACATAGATCTTAATTCTCCAAACCTTTCCTCCTGATTTCAAAGTACATTTAAAATTCTAAGTTGGTCCATATATATATTCGCGAGAATCATTAAAAGTAAATCTTGCCAAGAAAGGGTAGTTAAACTTGCAAGATTTCTCCTCCTCCCTTCCCTTCCCCACGCTCTCACTCCATGTTTTCCAAAGAGCTAAAGATTTTAACGTAAGATTCTACTCTAGCGAATCCATTTAAGCACTTCCAAATTATGCCCTAAACAAACATCCTCAATGCTTTATTACCATTTTCGTACAACATTCCTTCAATGTGTGCATGTTGAGTTAGAGCCTACTCCAGATATGCATAAGGACTCTGAAGGAACTTGGCGAGTTTAAAAAAACAGGATATAGTATAATAGATAAAAAAAACGTATATGTAATATCCATCCTGTCTCCAAGTGACACAAGCAATATTAACACAGCGACTGACATGAACTTCGTCGTGGAAAACTTGGGAGAGAGGGAAAGAGAGAGAGAGAGCGAGAGAAAGTACAACAATAAGTATCTCTTATTTCCCTGAGCCTCATATCACGTCGCTATTACTCAGAGAGGAAACTTTCAGCCGACCTAGTTTGAGTAGTAAGTGTGTGCGCTGGCTGAGACACCAATTGGGAATTCAATGGAAAGAAAACAGATGAAAGCTGAAGACAAGATGGGAAAACCATTGAGATAAGTGGCAACCTGAGATGAGCTTAAGCATAACAGAAAGTTAACTGAGCAAATAAAGACGTTACTTTTTCGCTTCAAAAACTTCAAATGCATGGATACTGCACTACTTTTATAACAATTCTCTATATTTCAAGACTTCTGCATCATCATATTCAACATCTATGGAAAACTTACTACGTCCTTTCCTAAATACCCTACACTCCCATGCATATTGTGCCCTATAGATTAGTATTTGTCACTCCGGAACTTCCTTCTTCGCTCATTATATTTTTATCAAGCCCTTTCCCATGATTATCCATCTTACTTAGCGACTACCTATTTTAACACAGGCCTCTTAGCATTTCCACGTTTACATAAATATGAAACTTTTCCAAGAACTAACCTCCTCGAACCCTTCCCCTTACTTCAATTTAAACACGAGTAGTTTATTAGTATGAATAGCCAACGACTGAATTTCCTAGTCAGTTAAATGAACCGTCGCTATCAAAGGAGAGAAATTTTCTAAGCTTCATCCTTGGGGTCTTTAAAAACTGTAAATACATGTTTGTGACCGTTTATGTTTAATGCAAACATATTTGCAGAATGAGTTCAGTTCAATTAGAATCAGCCTTAATTTATAATGTCACCCTACAACTTAAACCTTTTCGGCTTAATATGCTATCACTGTGTGTAATAATAATTAACTATTATAAATTGCTCAATTATCTTTTTTGCAGTCAATGTTAAGTGGACATTAAGAGCCAAGTCAGAGTAAAGTGTCAAAGGAAGAGTCCCACTTTAAAATGGAAACGAATTGATGAGGCTGACGGAACTTGGGCGAAAAAATTGAGAATTCTTTGTAATGCAAAAAAGGAATATGTGAAGAGCTAAGAGCATCAAAATCAAATAAACATTACAATTTCCAAGATACGAGACTACATATGTACATGTGTACACAATAGATATGCATACAAACAAATCTGAGACGAACTCACTTCGGTTTGTGAGAGCTTGGTCCGATCGACTTTTTGTGCATCAGCACAAACAGACAGTCTTGGTACAGCCATTTGTGGTTTATCCTTTGAAGAATCCTTTTCCTTCGCATCCTGAGAGCAGTCTTGTGAAGAACTCCATTTTTTCTTATCTTCAGCCGCCAATTGCTGCTGCTGACTGGCTTTCCGACCTGACCGACCCCATCCAGCTGTCAGACTTCCAAGGCGGGAGAAGGCGCGCATTACCATGGGAGAGGATGGAACACTCTTCGGCCTGTTCGTCCATAGCCCAAATAAGTAGTATGGAACGAAATAACATCAAAGATTTACTTCAATCAACTATATACCACAAACACTTATATAGATCTCACACAGATATATGTTTCTACATGTATACAACATCCCGTTATTTCCTAGGAGCTGATTCATTACAAATCCACAGCCTTTGTAGGACCAGAGATATTTAGAGTGTTGTATGTGTACGTGAGTACGTGGAATTCATGAAAATCAATAGGGCTTTCATCCTTCAACTTTTAGTTTTAAAATCAGTAGCCAATCAAAATTAAACCTTCAACCCAAACCAAATACCACTCCAACAAACCAGAAGATTCATCCTTCAGTGTATATATACAACTTTTGAATGGAATTCTTTTTAGGGAAAAAAAACTTTTTCCCCGTAACAATAATAAATCGTCAAGAGAAGTTGGCAAGGGCATTCCCGGAAATCAAAGTTACATAAAACAAAAAAGTAATAAGTGAAGTGGTGGAGAAAGTCAAGTAAAATGCTCGCCTCTGACAAACTCCCCTCGAAGAATCAGAAAAAGTTGACAAAAGCTGACTAGGAAATATGTTCCCTACTTTTTCCATAAAATTTCCATTGATCTTTTAAGGAAATAAAAGTTACTGTGTACTTTGGGTCCAAGAAATATAAAAAAAACAACTTATTCTTTCTACAGTTTGACACATCATCAAAAATATTCACAAAATATTGATCAAGTTTACACATAAAGTTTTCTGCCACTTCTTCCATAGTATTATCTTCAAAAATCTTCAAGAATACATATTTTGATAAAAAACAAAACATTCCTTATAAGTACTTGAATTACTTCACCATAGGTTTGTATTCCTTCAAAACAATTTAATCTTGTTCAAAAGAATACACACCTACGGAAAGCCTACAATGAAAATAAAATGTTCTTTTGGATATCATTCTAAAGTTCTAACTCTTCATAGTATTTTCTCCTTGAAATGATCAACCAATTCACCCTCACTCATGTTTGCACTTTTGACATTGCATGAGCAATGTCCTTTATAGAAAACCAGCTTCAAAGAAAATAAAAAAAACACTCATGCTTTGCCCACTACTATGAACTCTACACATACTTTTGTACTTAAGAATTTATAAAGATTCTCTTCTCACGTACTCGTTCTTCTCTTACGGCGACTCTTAAAATCCCTCACTTACTCCGTCATATCACAATGTACAGCCAGGCCAAGGCAGTACATAAGAAACAATTTCTACAAATGTCTCGGAGAAAGAGACAACCTCAAGTACAATTTCAATTGTATGGGTATAAGTCCAGGGAATCCCGCTATTTCCCTTGTTTTGTATTCTGAGTCAGCAGAAGAGAAAATAAATTCAAGGGAAAAATAAATTGTGTAGGTGAATCCTCTCAGAAAATATACGAAAACATTTTGATCTTTTACAAGTCAAACAGCATGACTCCATTTATCATTGGTTATTTATGTATTTCTTCCTGAGCCCCATATAGAGCTAGGACCTATTACAACTACACTCTCGAACAGCTGACATCCAATATACTTGAATTATTCTTTTCATTCATAGTCAATTCCCGTGTTTTCCTTTGAAATCCCAATTTCAAGAAATACTCAATTCATTCGTCATCCATAGCTTCTCCATTTCCCGTAACTACTATTATAATGCAATACAATACAAGTGACCCCCTTGATGACAACAAATAATATACGATTGAAGGAATAATTCCAAGTAAACCTTACCGTGGTGATTCAATATCGGGAACTTGTAGAAAATTTGAAGATTTTGGTTTCTGGGGTGAATGAAGAGTTGGAACAGCCCTGGCAAGAAGTTCAGCCACGGGAACTTGTGGTGAGCCGAAACCCGTGGAAATGCCATAGAGCATTTCTTGGAAAACTCTAAAGAATTGAGAAGACAAAAAGTCAATTCATTATTATTCTTAAGATAAAGAATACGCCGTAGATGGTTTCAGCATCTGATTACAAGCTTCATTAATTCTCCGCTTGCTCCAGGTTTTTATTGCTCCTTTAAGACAATCAATTTCTCATGGTATAGGGATTCCTTAGAAAGGCAAATTATTTTTTTGGGGAACCAATGTATAATCATGGTCATTAAAATATCATCAAAAAACAATAATTGAGTTTTTTCCCTTCCTCTAATAAATTATTTCTTTCCCCTCACCGATACAAAAAAATATGTATTTACCACCGACTCGAAAGTTACGTTTCTATATACGTGACAAGTCCAGCTTTCCACAAAGGATTACTGAATGCGGGAATTCTCAGCGTTCAGAGTGAACGATTTTAGTATATACGTGAACATCATATAGATACATGTTGTGCATAGATAAATTTTTGGATTGGCTTTAGACTTATTATGTTTCTGGCAATGTACCCACAGGAGGCCGTATTTTCATACAGTGGATTCCCGTAATGAACTTGTAAAGGAGCAGAGAGAATGTGGGAATAAGGACCTTTTCACATGAATTCTTCCCATAAATTCTTCGTGGAATATCCTTGTTACACTTTATGTACATCATAATGATAATAATAATTACTGCTGATGAGAAGTAGCACAAACACAAGGAATCCCTGGGATATTGAAATAACGGTAATTTGTTCCAGGCAAAAGGCAGATCCTCTGTAGCTACTCGTACCCAATCAAAAGGATAAAAAAAATATCCACGCTCAAAGTTACCTTTCCCCACCCTTCAACTTTATGTAAATACATACATATGCATTTTTACATATGGAAACTCTATATTGAAACTTCCGGTAAAAAAATCCAATATCCATCGGAATGTACCCGTTATTACGAAGTTGTGTGCATAAGATATATAGGGAAAATTTTTATTTCTCCTAAAAGTATGCCAGTGCCGGAAATTCCATCAATAATATTATTAATTGACTTAGTTGTCTACACGAGTTGCCTTTGCAGTCATTTCCCCTCCCAACCCCTCCAATTCCTTTGCTCATGTAATCATAGGCCCGCTCCATAAAATGATCAAATGACTTACTATCCAGAAAACTTTAATATCCAAAGTGGATTCCTTGTTGCCTCATTAGTATATAGAGAAGAAAAAAACTTGAAATATTTCCTTTACTCACCCACCCAGAAAACCTTATATCTAAAACTTTCTCTTCCCTCGAATACCACAGTAATAGTAGATTATACTCTCTACAACACTAAAGAGTTCGAAGGAAAGAAAGTAATTTAAGAGTTAATTAATGAATTCAAATTCAATGTACGGTTTTACCGGCCTCTACTCTCTACTATATGCATATACAGTATGTGACGGGTAGGAAATTATTTATTTGCTCGAGAGAGTATAGAAATAAATGATTACCTTGAGCGGACGCCAAGAATGGCACGGACACCAAACAACTTCGTCTTCTGTTTTCCCTGGCCAACAAGGAAGCTCACGTCGAAGAGTATTAGTTGAGGCTCCTCCGTATTGAGAAAGTACTTGGTGAAGTCCTTTGCTAGTTGGTCATAACCTGCTAGTCAACGAAGAGGTTTCAATTAAATTAACTGTCGAGATGAAAAAGTAATTTTTTTTCATTCCCTATAATAATTCTATTATTCCAAAATCAATTACTACTACCAACCTTCAAACTGGTCCCGAACTGAGTCTAGAAGTGGACTAGAGGGTCTCATGTGCCCGATGGGTCTCCAAGAACCTCGTCTGTAAATACAAAGGAATGAGTGAGAGAGAACAAAAAGAGAAAAAATAATACCAAATATACACTCTTATATATTTGTACAATCCCTTTTTCCTCCTGTAATTCAATCTTCTTATTCAATTCCCTCCACACCCACTCCATATTCTCCATCTTACCACTACATATTTAATACACATGTTCTATTTAAACACTTCCTCCTGTTTGTTACAACTAAATGTATCCACATTCAACTCATTCAAGTCCTACCATGGCTAACGGAAGATTGTCCTGCGGATCAAATAAAAACTATTAGCATTGTTTTTTTGTGAACGAAGCCTCGAGCTCTGGGAGCTACAACTAAACCTATACATATACACATATGCTTTCCCTACAGTCTCAATCAACTTGAAGTTAAATATTTACAAAAGCACACGTCCATATAAATATCGGAGCTATATAGAGGTGGGATTGATAGAAGTTGAAAGTGGGGCCCCACACATTACAGTACATATATAAAAGAACAGGGTGAAAAAAACTACATTAAATTACCCACATTTTGTCTTTTCTCCTATTGGAAACAAAAGCAATGAAGTTACATCTAATGTAACTACGTTGGACCTTCCTTATTTCATACTAATAGCTCCGTTTCCTCCATCCGCCATATTTTTTATACTAACAATCATAAGAATCTAAGTGAGATATGCTGCACTGAACCTCGTTCACACGATATTTCCTCCAAGTTTTAACAACTCCACTATACAACGATCGATAGTTAGGATGTTGTAAAAATGAAAAAAATTCTCTTTATGACCAAGGAGCGCAAAAGAGAGTCAAAATGATATTAGTTTGCCAAAGTTTTGTATAGCAAAAAAAAAAGAGGAGAGGAGAGGAAGAGAAGAGAAGAGAAAAGGAGGATAAAAAAATCTAAGGGAAGAAAAACCAAGGGGGAAAAAATATGAAACAGGCAAAAAAGAGTATCAACTGTCAAAAAGTATAGCTTAGTCATAAAGACGACATTATATGTACCAAAACAGGGAGAGAGAAAAAAAGTCTACGCAAAGAAACGTAATATGCACTAAGTAAAGTAGCTGTATATTATATGACTGTCAACGGGCTACAACTGTTTCTACTCGTACAATCAGTAAAAGTAGGACACATAGTCTGGTGGTGCGGATATGAAGGGAAAAATTTAGAGGTAGCAACCACGTATAAGGAGCTCCAGCTCTCTGCTCAGCTGGTAGTTTTATATTGAAGGAGGCTTTGGCTGGCTACCTGTAGGGCTTTGGTATTTGTCCCGTCTCAGCATGATTTTGTAAATTGGCTACAATGTCTTCCAGCATTTGGGAACGGGTTCTTTCCTGCATCCTTGCAAATTTTGGGGCAGAGTATGACGCACGCTCACCATTCACTATTTTTGTGAGGATCCATTCCCGAAACATTGGACCCTGGAAAAAAAAGTATGAACATCAATAAATATACTCTACATAGTTTGTTTCCAATAGTAAATTTTTTTTTCAATTAAAATCCTTATATTAGTAACAAAACAACTTTTACAAGGACTTCAAAGGACTTTTCTCACAGTACAACTGTTTGGCAAAACTGAAGTAATAAAAAGACTTGAGGTTGAATGGTCAATTTTAATTTGTTTTTTTTGTAACTTCCGACTTTCCTCCGTATAACGTCCTCGATAATTTTAAGGCAAACTTTTTTTGTAGAGAGAGAGAGAGAGAGAGAGAGAGAGAGAAAATGGAATGACTTGTGATAGTTTCCTTGGACAAGGATGTCACCCGAAGCTCTACATATATGAACAGATGTAAAATCAGGTCAAGAGATTTGCTTGAGTTTGGATAGAGAAGTGTTGGTGGGGGAAGATATGAAGTGAGAAAACTACTGGTGACTTTAATTAAAGCAATGCATTTCCCTTGATTTAATTACATTTGCACGGAATAATTTCTAGCTTGCCAAGTTTTCTGGCCAACCTTGGAGAATATGTCGAGTTTCATTAGATAAATTAAGAATGTCCATGTATTCAGGCTGAAAGAGAGTTTTAGTGTAAACACTTGTGTTAATCTTCTCTTTCTCTCTAGCTCCTACTACTCCTTTAATTTTCTAGAAATTTCTCCCGAGGAGAAAGGTGTAAGTAATTTCACCCAAGAAATTTAGCCCTCTGGCGTCCAGCTTTAGTAACTCTAATAATTGTGTGCCGTGTCTTAACTATATATTGAGAAATTCATAAGAATGGAAACGAGAGCCCTTGCTTTTATATAGGTCAGACAATAGGAATTTCAATAAGAACCTGTCATCCGGTTCTCAAGTCCAACAGTCTGCAACCTGTTGGTTTCAAATAGTATAGAATCCCCTCAAATAGTGAGAGCGGCGACTGGGCTATAAAGAGCATTCCCTCTCTTCCATGCACGACAATGTCTAGTCTTAGTGCTATACCTAGTCATTCCGCGAGCCTATTTGAAATAACAGAAAATGATGGCCAAGATTACATTTCCGCTTCCGTTCCTAGAATCTCCTCCAGGTGTTCCAAGGATGTGTTGATTTCAGTTCAAGGACACAAAAGCCAAGCCTGTATAAACACAGTTGGCTAAACCTAACACACTGCGCACCTCCTACCATACATGTGTGAGTTCCAGCTAACCTAAACAATTTGAGATTTAATCACGCCAATATGACCTTTCCCCAACTTAACCTTTAAAGGTTACACCATTCAAATTACTCATGTAATAAAAATTTCAACAATTACATTATTTATTCCATTCCCAAAAAAATCCTGAAATTACAAATTCTATCAATCAACTCTCTCCCATGATAATTTTTGTATGCACTTTCAAATCCTCCCTCTAAGAAAAAGCTAGATGATAGGACGTCCAAATATTATAAAAAGTGTACCCTTAAAAATAGATGACCATTTCCCAAAGAACCTTGAGAACCTAAAAGCTACTACATGAGCATATTATGTACAGAAAAAAGAAGAAAAACATACGCAGCAACTCTTCCTTTGACGCTAAAATGCCAACTATACACCAGCATTTACCATGTACATGACAAGAGTAAAAGAAAAACTCCAAAACTTGCTCATTGAATCAGCCATAGTTAAGAATACATGAAACCCACATCTTGGGAAAAACTTTCTCGAGTAAGTCAATCCCACCCCACTGTCTCTAATTATTGTTGGAGTGGTTCAGTAATTCTCAGATATGATGGTAACAAAAATACTGTAAAACTCTATGTACACATAGAAATTCCCTGAAAAAAAACTTGAGTCATTTTTTCTGTTTCATTTTCTCCACATATTGAATCCTCCTTGACTTTTTCAGAGCCCAGATGGAAATAAAAAGGGGAAAACCCTAGCTTGAAAAGCTGAGTGTATAGTAGAGAGACAAAAAATACTAAAGCCTTGAAAAAGAATCCCTTTAAAGGATATTGTAAGGTAGACTTGAGTAATGTAAAAGCATATGCTTGTACATATAATTAATCCTCTATTTTAGCCCCAGCTTAAAGCTCCCTATTAATGTGTACTAGTGTTTAGCTCAAATATTGGCACCATTCATTTCCCATTAGTGTCCAAGACATGGCATGCACGTAGCACTTAATCCTTATAAAATCATATATGCGTGGGCTACCAAAAACTTAAAGCGGGGTGATACTTTCTCCTACTTTCTGTATTATTTAGCCAAGCATAAGGAAGACAATGAAATGCTCTTAAAATCTTTCACTACTACTGCTCTTTTAAAATGAGATGAGAGGGTTGGCTGACTATATCCTTCTATTTTAATTTCCCCGCAAATTGCATGTGAATCTTTAGATAAAAAAACATGGTGTAGTTAAAAGAAGACTTTGTGTGGAGAAATTTCACAAAAAGATTAAACGACTCAACTCCGCCTGTCATTACGCCACAGCTGCTCAAGTTTACACAAGAGCTTTATTTTTTTTTTACATCCCATCATCATTATCATCATCGTCATCATCACTTTGTCCTTTTTTCTTACACTTTTCATCCTACCATATACCATCATTAAAATCCCATTAGATTTTTTCCCTGTAACTTGAATCCCATCCCTATTGTTTTTTACCCTATTGTGAGCTCACACGAGAAAAAAGATTCGAAACTTGGTAGTCAACTGATGCGCTGCAGAGAAAGGAGTTATTAATTATTGGTTGTTCAGTACCTCTAACGTTGTTTGTTTATGGGGAAAATGTCTTAAAACTTTGTGTAATTATTAGCGGTATCATTTTGTTATTCACAAGCGTATTGTGATATTCTGTAAAGGTGTTATAATAAAAAGCTGATTATGTTTGGATATTAAAGGGGAAAGTCCTCTGATAGAATTTCAACACACTTTCCATCAAGTTAGGTCGCCATTCTTCAAGGAAAAAGTACTTTGTTCCTGGAATTTCCTCTCAACGGGTGTTTTAAAAGGCTCCGGAACGTGAGCAGATTATCAAGTTGAACATGCATATTTCCCATTTCCCCTTCCTATATTAATTCATCAACTGTGGACCCAGCAGGTTTAAAGAGATTGTAAAGTGCTCCCCTTTTTTATTACGTGGTAGTAAAGTAAAAGACGTTATGTATTAAGACCTTGATTGACTTCCAGGGGAAGCCTTCCAATTGTTAAAATTTCATTAACACATTATTATCTTATAGACTTGTTAAAATAAAATAGCATTACATTTTCCACTAATTAAATTAAGTTCCTTGAGGAAGAAAGCAGACACCATTAGAAGAGCTTTTATTTGGGATGAAAAGGGAGTTGAAAGGGAAAATAAGTGTAAAAAATGTATACAGGCATAGAAGGCAATTCCTTTAAAAGGGAATTCGACATAAACACAATACTTGGTGAATATCGACTTGAATAAATTCTTTGAAGTCAATATATTCTAGTGAGAGAGGAATGCAAGAGGAAACAAAGTCATATAATGGTAAATAAGGCATAGGAAAAACTCATCGCCTCGCGAGAATTTGCGGCTTGCGCCCAGGAGCGGCATCAGGTAAGGCCCACATGACGTGATTTCTGCATAGCCCCTTCGTGCAAAGAAGCAATCAGTCCCATTCGGGACATGAGTTAATGCGTTGATGACCACGTTCATTTAATTAGTGTGGAAATCGAAAATAATTTTACCAGTCCAATTTACCATTTCGAACTAAACCAAAATTGACCCACACAGTTAAAGTTCATATAAAATCTCATTGAAATCCCCGCTAGTTTTAAAAAGCTATGGCGGGGACGCGGGAAAGATAGGGGACGCCCAGATGTACGGACACGATATAGTATGACTACCTTACTAGGGACTGACGCCACCCCTAAAAAGGCAAGGTATGGAATTACAGTAAAAGAAAAAAGTCATTCTAGATTCTTTTACCTTATCGAAGACGGATTGTTCCCAAAGGTATGGCTTGTAAGCACCGACTTCATCCCGAGTGATCACCGAGACTTCGTATCGTGTGGGTTTTTTCTTGAAACGTGGACTCGTGCGTACTACAATGAACGTGTGGAGAAAATGGCTCTTGATGCAGGAGGGTGAGAAAGGTGTATTATCAGCTTCAAGAAATACGACACACACAATGTCATTCCCTATGTGCCTTTTACGCTGCAACTACTCCCCATGTAGCACATTTCGTTCCGTCGTCAGCATATGGTTTCCATACAAGAGAACAAGAATTGAAAAAAAGTCTAATTTAATAATTTTCCCCAACTTTTCCCTTTTTTCATCAGGTCCTCCACTCATATTGTAGCATAGTTTGAGCCCACTGCAGTGAGAAATTCCATTACAGCTCTTCCAGAGAGTGAATTCCATGCAATAGAAATCCTCATTTACAAAAGGCCACTCTTTTACTAGTTAATTTGACTTAAAAGTTAAATACGATTAAAATGAGCAAAAGTTCTTTAAGACTTGCCCAATTTTTGAATCTTCCTCACAGCCCTGAACTTTCCCTAATTTTAACTTTCACCCAATTCCTAATATAATTACACAACTCTTCTTCAGCCAATTACACAAATTTCTACAATGTCCTTTTAAATATAAATTCAAATTTTACAGCACTGCGTCAGTGACATAAATTATTATAACTTTCTCTCGTAATAATATTAATGACAAACTCGTGCATTCCAACTCAGCTATTTACATGAATTTAACAATAGCGCAGAGGCTGGAGGATGTAAAAGGATACCTTTTGAGGATCATTCTTTTCATACGGAAGTAGCGTGGAAACGTGAAACATGATTTCGATGCCGCGCCAATGCGTGTAACTAGAGTAGAGTCCTGTTAGGTCATGAACCGTGTCCAGTCCTCCTTTGTACTTGTCAAATCCTTTGAGACGAACCTTTTCCCCTAAAATCTGCATAAAGTCTTCAAACAATGGACTATTTTCATTGTTGTCAAGAATCTCTTCTTCCGTGTATTGTCCTTCCTTCACGTAAATCACGCCCACCTTTAGTTCAGACTTGATAAATACCTGTAGGGGATTCAAATATAAATGTACACAGCAAATATATCTATAAAATAAGTATAACACCAAAAATAGATACATCTTTTCCTGAGCTTGCGCAGCTTTAGGAAAATCTCCACTAAATAATGAAAAATGAAAATGATTAGAAGATCCGTAAAATTATGTGCCATCCTCAAATTACATATACATATTCAAGTGAGGAAAAGTTTTTTCTCCTGGTGGGAACAAGAAACAGCCCAACATTACATTCATTTCAGTTTGAGACGAACAAGAACTCAGATTCGATTTGCATGCATAATTTATAGTCAGCAAGAGCTATACAACAGAGAATATTAGAATTTACGTAGGAGAGGCCGTCCCAACTGCTGTACTAGCAAGAAGGAGCCACATTTTAACATGCCTTAGTTCCTTCACAATTTTAATCCCAACCACGTCGACTCAAAATCAACACTCACACATATAATCGTATTTCTTTCTCAACTTTCTCCTCCTTTCCATCCACACCTCAGAATTCTTAGGGAAAGTAAACGATACATGCCATATATTTAAATATAGAGGGATTTTTCAACATAAATGAAGATCAGTGGGAACCATTGCCTCAACTACATCATCTCCCACGTCCCATTCATTAATACTTTCACCATCGTCCAAAAATCTGCTATAGATCATTCCTATATAATAAAAATCACGAAGCAAAGGTTCGCCCCAAGAAATAATGTTCATAATAATGGAAAAACTTGCATCTCGTTGTTTTTGTATTGATTTTACGGCTACACCTTTGAATTCCGAAGGAGAACAAAAATAAAAGCTGAATCAACAAATTCATAAGTTCCCGTTCATTTAGAATGCAGTCCCTTTCCGGAACTTTATGACTCTCCTGGAAAGTTATCACTTTTCACAAACTTGCAATTTTCACAGGAAAAACACATATTTTAGAGGATTTTCCAATTATGGGTAGACACTCACACACACACACACACACACACACACACACACAAAAGAAAAGAGAGTCCGCCTGAGAAATGGTGGCTGAGTTGGAAATAAAGCTAATAGGAAAGAAGTAGAAAATACGACTGTACTTTACCTGGTCTAATTTGAGCAGTTCTTCTGGAGTATCAGGAAGCTGACCCAGAGTAAGCGGTGGATTTAAATTAATTTCCTTCCCCAACGACCGGACCACTTCCTCTCGATTGTACCGATCCGCAAAAACACAGGAAGCTGGGATTAACCCATGGACTGTATAACTTATAGCTCGAACTAATATCCTGTAAATCCATTAAGAACTTTCATTAATTTTACTCCCAAACCCTCCATATATTCTTCCTCACTACCTTATGTCACTTTCCCTACCAAATATATGGGCCCTACCATTGCATACACAAGCACATAAATTCTAATTCATTCAATATCTTTTCCAGCACCCAACTTCACCCAAAGAGTTTTTCCTTGTAAGCGGGAAATGTTTCGTAATTTCCCTAACAATTTACCATTAGCATTAAAACAAAGGTCCACCCTTAGGGAATAACAACATTAAAATTTGTTGCCAAGCTTACAACGTCCCCTACAACACAGAGGAAAGGAAACGGATGCCAAAGAATTAAAAGAGGTCACATGAGTTCAAACCCTTTAGAATGGAATCTTAAGACCGCCATCTCCAGACATGACATAAGCTTTAAGCTCTACGAGACATTCATGCTTACTTTAACTTTTATTTTGTCCCTATTTTCTGAGGCATTCTCCTTTGACTTATTATTACTACTACGACTACTACAAACTACAATCGCTACAGCTTTTATTCTCCAGCTTAAAACGTCTCTCCCTCACTCGTGCCATTCCCTATTGCCTAACGTCTGTTTTCTCCTCTACATGTTTGTCTACTTAAAATTCTTTGTGTACTCCTCGAAAGGAAGACTCGAGAGAAAGGAGAATAATAGAGAAAGAGACAAGAATAACATTGGAAAGACACTTTATACTCAAGCAAATTCACCATCTGGTCTTATTGCAGTTTTAAGATTGCTTTTATCATGGACCTCATTCAAACACCCAGGCACACAAACACACACAAACCAAATTCTCTATATAGTAGAAACTAATAGGTCAGATCAGTACTATATGTTATGCATAGGGAAAGGAGAGCAGATGTGGGTGGAGATACAGAGATCCAACAATAAACTATAAAGAGACTGACCTGAGATAATTCCAGTAAGATTCCCTTTAATATAGCTACGGGACAAATTCTAATGGAATCCCTTATACATTTATTTCCTTTCTTGCCCTGCCCTTTCCCCATGTTTTGAACAGCCCATTTGTAAATGTGCGCTACATAGTAATGTGCTAGAGTGAAAAGGAATGGACTGTATCTGTAAAGATACAACTAAAATATGTATACGAAAAACTTGGTCTATACTACCACACCATTCTGTCTCTGCCAGACAGGATGGCAATACTATAGAGAATTTCTCTAGTCAAGATATTGCCGCACATTTAGTATTCCGTCGAGAGAGAGAGAAAGAGAGAGAGAGAGAGAGAGAAAGTGAAGTGAAGGAAGGATTCTATCTTTCAAGAAATTGAAATTGGTTCAAGAGGAACTCCCTTTAAGAAATTGTGGGAGCAGAAGAGGAAGAAACGAAATTCTCGATCGATCCTTAGTTTATATTGTGATTCACAATTCTTGATCCTACACACATGTGAAATCTACACAAATATTAACAATACTTGAACAACTACGTATTTTACATTGGAGTTCGTCCATGTGTGACTAACATATCATTGAAAAGATCTCTGAAAAAAAAGCTTTTGAGCAAATACACTCTGTCGTCTATACTCTTTCCTATTCAACTCATATACCCTCTCAACTTATACATAAATCTCAAAGGTATGAAGGGGCACTAGACGCTTCTTCATTTGAATAGCCAATTTTATTATTCAAGCTCTTTCTATTAGTCATGGCTATCCATGTAAGCACTACTCCTATCCCTATAAATATGAAGCTAAGCACAGGAAAATTAATTCATATTAAATAAAGTAATGGTCTTTCATTATGCAATTGCAGTCTAAATATCCATTTAATTACACGCAAAATATATGTACGTAAAATAATTTGCCAGTGCATAAACATACGGATGAAATTAAATGAGTGGCTCGCTCATGTACATCTTCGTCAAATATACTTCAATGGAAGGAAGTACTCTCCTTAAGATTTGGAACCTCGAGGGGGGTTATTCTCAAAAAAAATTACAGCCTTGCAATTTTGTAACTGTTCAAGGGACTTGACTTTATATTGAGCATTAGAAAAATCGTTAGGATCGAACTTGAGATAATTTCCTTGAAAAATTACATGGAAAATGTCTGTCCGAGAAGACTTGAAAAGAATGAGGATTTATTCCCGAATAAAAAACACACATACAGCTACTACGTAAGCACAACAAGTGTCGACAACAGAAGAGATTTCAAGTTTAGTAGGAAATTTTGCTCGTGGTCATGTTCTTTGGGTTTCCTATTTCTCCTCCTTCCCAAATTCTTTTTTTTTTGCAGACTTTATACTCTATCTCTCTCTCTCTCTCTCTGTACTCTTTACTCTCCCATACGCGGATCCATGTATCTACGGAGACGGAGGTTAGCAGATTATATCGACACAAGTTATATGGGAATGGGAGGATGTGATTGGAATAAGAAAAAGAGATACTTATGTACATATCACAACAAATACAAGTTACTTGCTAGACTGACTATAAATGCAATCAGAGGAATCAAGTAATAACTTTTGGAATTACACCAGAGAAGCGGAATGTACTGGAGTGGTCGTTTCTCCTTGAAAATGTAGTAGTAAGAGTTGCATTCGCACAACAATTTATTTGAATCTCTTTGAGCCAATCCAATGTGAGGGCTAAAGTTCTCCATATATTCTTAACGAGCTTGTACTACTATTTGCCTGGAGATGGGAACAAGAGGAAGAAGAAGCGTGTGTGCATATAAAACAATAAAATGAAGAGGACAAACGATGGATTTATTCCCTTCAATCTACTCTTACATACTCAACTGACACCATGCATTCCAAGGACTTAATTAAATGTCCTTTAAAGAGACTGCGAGAGACTGAGAGAGAGAGAGAGAGAGCGTGAAAAAGAGCAAGAATTTTTCATCAGTTTGTTCCATCAACTACAGAACTCTGTATGAAAAAAAGGCAAGTAAAATACTTCCAAGAATTACATGTCTTTGTACTTGTAGGGACAAGTATAAAGGTCAAATATCAACAGAATCCTTGGAATTCCAATAAATATTATCTTATGTAACGTCTCCATCACTTCTTTCTTCTTTCATAGTTTCATGGGCAATGTATGAACAAAAAATGTATGTACAAATCCGTAAAATAAAAAGTTTGTACGGTTTCTACATGTGCATAAATCGCTCATTTGTTTACACATGTTAACTCATAGGATGTATTACTCATTTGTAAAAAAATGCTCTACATGTACGTTCACTACACAAAATATTACATAACGATTGAGCGAGGGGGGAGGGGTTCAAAGAACAAAATCAAATTGAATGCAGCTGTTGTTGATTCCTATCTCTTCTTTATTCTGTCTTCTCCTTGATCAAATAAGACTGACAAGGAATTTGTGAATCGATGATGGAGCAATCCTCCTTTTTCTCTATCCCTATTAAATTATACAAACGCTGGATACAACTTATCAGCTTTATTTTCCCATCTAACTTTCTCCATATTTAGGTCTTGTATATCTACAAAAATCGTTACAATTCTACGTTACAAAATCTATACAGGATTTTCTATTTATGTATTGTAACTACGTAAAGATAGAAAGCCTTGAACTCCAGGGAATGATTTAACATTTCCACACTAAAAATATTATGGCTACATTGCATTGGAAAAATTGTATTGGCGAAAGAAGCGATTCAATATCATTAGCAATAATAATTGTTGAGTAGTTAATTATGAATATTTTCACAAATAAATTCCTCACATGATTCCTTCCATTCCTATTTATACAAAAAACCCCAATAACAAAATTCAAGTGGAAATATAAGGGCTTTCCTGCTATCTCAACAGAGCCAGTTTCTCCACTTCTTATACTTTCTATGAAATCAAATGGCAGAAGTAAATTTCAATTTATTCTCTATACCGCAAACCCACACAGTGGTAAACACAATATGGTAGAGTTTTCCATGCAAATATATTATGTACATATAAAAAAATCAATAAGAATTCCAACAACTCTCGACCTTTCTCCTGTATTGTGAATTTTCAAGTGGATGATGATTTGAGGACAAATAATGGCAAAATGAGATATTTATTTCATTGTCACAATAATACATAGCCATTGATATACAAACTCAAGGGAGAGAGAAAGGGGAAAGTTGATATTCCGACCGTAGACATAGAAAGAGAGACAGCGAGAGTGAGAGAGAGAGAGAGAGAGAAAAGTGAGAACAGGTGCAAGTGACACAGTATTATTTATAAATCTTACCACTACTACCCACTCCATAATAAAAGATTGATTTCCATGGCCTTTATTCCATACTAATATATATGAACATAATATATACAATCCACTATATTAGAGGAAAACGTGTGGCTCCATGACCTCGTACAGAAGGAAACATATGGGAGAAATTTACAGAGAAGCTTTTTTTCTTTACACATATCTAATAATGATGTTCTATTTAATCTAAACAAACATCCGCTCCGAAGAAACTGTTTACTTTAAATCCCAATTAATCCCTAGTCCATAAAAATCACGAGTAAATTCTAAAAGGTGAAGGATCAATCGTAGGGAAAAACTACGTCAAAATCCAACGTAAATAAAAGTATATACGCTCAATTTCAATCCCCAATCATTTCTCCTTCCTGTAGCCCTCTCCCGACCGAATTGATATGCAGTTAATTCTACTTTCATTGAAAAAAATATTTTTTTATCCCCGGATTATTTTATGCACATATCTCACTTTATGGTATGACAATTTAGTTCTCCATATAAGTATAAGAATGAGAAAATTCCAAACGCTATAAACTTTTGCTTGTTTACCTTTAGAAAAAACCGTAGTATCAATCCCTCCACACCGCTTTTTAACCTTCTCTGCTAGTCTACACATCCTATTGTCATATGTAGTCTTATGTGAATATAATATGTGCATTATAGTAAAGTATGATTAATCGAGAATCAAACTCGTAAATCATGTGGTAACAGACTTGGAAAAACTGTATGCAACGTCAAGATAATCTACAGTTTCACACCAAAAACACACACACCAACTTCATTTTACCTAGGCATAGTATAAGGCAAGGCTCGTAAAGGATGGATAAGTTTCACCTATACTTACCAACTCCGTATATTAATGTGCAGCATATACATACATGCACGTTTATTTAGTAGCGTCTATGTATTATATAATCTTACACCTTCCATTCAATTACATGTAAATGCATAAGAGTCAAAAGGTAGGCTGGGATATTGGAGGCAGGCATATTATTTCCCTTTAGCATTTCAAGTCTGTATGCCTCCCTCCTAAAGAACCACTTTGCCAATTCTCTCGTGTAGTGTCTGTGTGTGTGCTTTAGCTTAGCATATTCGATCGATAGGAGTTCTTTAAAATGGTGATAAAACCAGGGGTGCACATGGACCAAGCGCTATCATACATAGAGAACATATTGCCAAAATGTCTACACGTAATACTAGCACATTATACACCACAGATACACACATTCCACATATATTATATATCTGCACAATATAAAGTAGTTATATATAAGTAGTCTCAAAATTAATACCGAGTGGAAAAATATATTTGGTTGAGGATCGGAAATGCTCCTGGTTTTCAAAAATATTATCCTAGAGAGAGAGAGAGAGAGAGAGAGAGAGAGACTGATAGGGGAAATTCCCATCAATTGCACCACAAATGAATTTCTATGCTTGGATAAATGCAAATGCAAGGTAAACAACAAGCATTGTTTTCTTTTAAATCATCCCCACGGTATAACTCTGGAAACTTTTCGTCCCTCTCCACTCTCATTCTCTCTATTTTACAAGGAGTCAAGGGTTCCTAAAGTATGAGAGGAAAGTGAGAGTGGATGGGTTTGGTGTAAAAGAGAGAGAGAGAGAGAGAGTGGGGAAGAGCGATGCAGAGAAAATGCTTGAGTTTGAGAGACAGGCATGGTAGAAAGGTGGTAAGTGAGATAGACAGCTAGAGAAAAGCCAGAAGCAAAGAGCCATTGCTTTACATTCAACTTCCCTCTATAAACTTCAAGTCCTGTCTATTTTCTCTACTTGCAAAAGTACTACTACTACTACTCCTGACACAGAATCCAAATCTATTTAATTGTTATACAGTCCTATAACTTCTCTACACAAACTTATGTAAATAGTTTCAATTTTCTGCAACAGTTTCAGGCATTCTCTGAGGCAGTTTATAATCTGAAAGCTACATGAGCATTAAATTGAGGAAAGAGCCCGGAGGAAAAGAGCAAATAGCTCTTTTAAACACAACTAATTTACAATCAAGGGTTTTAAGTACTAGATGAGGGACTTGTCAATAAAATCACCCTTTAAAATGAATGGCTATTGGAGGAAGATGTCCTTCAACCAATCTCCAGGGAGAGTATTTTATACAAAACTGACGTTCTTTTCTCATAGGCTCCAATTTTAAAAACCAATTTACCAAGGATTCAGTTGCCACTATCAGTGCGGATATATTGCTCTACTCATGCAAATATTTGACTGATTTAGAAAATCCAGCTGTTCGGAGGTAGAATATGGGAAGATGCACTTTGTTCCAATAAAAAAAAGCAGAGAGTTGGAAATAGTCTAAATTCCTATCTGACAATTGTAAGATTCAGAGAATTTCAATCCCTGGGATCCTACACAATAAAAGGTCTTACACACTAGGTCCTACTTTACCCGGACATTCCTCACCATTTGCATTAAACTGGCCCACGTCCAATCCCCAACAAATAGAATATGAATAAGGGAAAAGACGCGAGAGAAAAAACCAAGTTTCATTGGGAACAAGGAAAAAATCAAGGGAAAACTTGCTCAAATGGAGCAATTCAAATTTATTGTTGGTGAAACAAGTAGAGTTTCTCTTGTATATAAAAGAATACGTCAAATACCTACATGGATGAAGTGCACCTGGAAAAATGTATTGAATAGAAATATGATTGCTCGTACTTACTTGGAGAAATAAGCCAATACTAAAGTAACCTCATACTTTCACTATCTTTCACACATGTACAAATCATGTTCGGAAAAAGCAAATAACAGAATTCTATACATAGAGCTTATAAAACCAAACTGATACCATTAAAATAGCTTTCGTTGGATTTCTCTGTCTGTGAGTTTAGAGGCTCCTCCTAACCAGATAACAATTGTATGAGTTTATATAGGCATGATGGGAAAAGAGAGAGAGAGAGTAGTTTGAGTAAATGGATGGGAGAGAGAGAGAGAGGAGAGAAATCGGGAAGGAGAAGACGATAGGAGATAGCTATGTATAGCCGGAGAGAAAAAAGAGAGTGACGGGTTGTTTACTCACCTGAACTGGTCGCGCCCATTCAAAGTCTCTTGCTTCAATGACAGGATGACAGGGCCTAGGTCCTCATCATTGGTGAAATAATTCCAATGCTCCGTCCCGTACAAGTATTTCTCATACGTTTCTTGCTCCACTGACGTCAGCTCAAACCCACCATTCTTCTCCCATTGCTCTTCAATAGTTGTTCGAGATGGCTCACAGATTCGAGGTAACCGATCTTCGTCCTCCGAAACCTACCGAACCATCATAATAATTGAAAAATTCAGAACAAAAAAACACTCACTCCGTCATTTAGACGTTGACTTGCTCTTAACTATGCACTCATCCGCTCTGTACTCTGAACGTTCAATGTATAGACAAATCTAGTCAATAAGTTCCAAAGGAAAAATAGATAAAGGCTTGAAAACTTTATATTCATGGAAATTATCATGGAAATTACCTTGGAACATTATTAGCATTTTCTTTGGAAAATAAAGGTGTGTCTCTCGTGTGTGTCTGCTATGTACAATATACGGTGCTATAATAGAAATTGGTGGAGGTAAAATCCGTAGGACAGAGCGAGAGAAAGTTGATGCTCAAGGGATAGTGTGAGGGGAAATTCATTCCAAGTTCAGATCCTCTAAAGCATCGCTATTATTGGGACTACATAAAGAGAGTGAGAAGATCACACCCCTTGATGGGGTAGGGAAAAAAAGAGTAGTATGTACAAGGAACTCCATAGCAAACGAACCACTCTCACCAATCAACTTGCTCTTTGAAACATTCATCAATGCCAAAGTACATAAAGTTTGATATAAAAGGAAAGCTTTCATCAAGGTATCGCTAACAAGACCTAATTCGGAGCGCCTCCATGAAATTCTCCTCTTCCCTCCGTTTCCTTCCCATATTTCCACTCTCTTCTCTATCTTATTCTGTCGACCCTCACCTTCTTCTTATACATTCCTTTAGTACTTAACATTATCTCACATTCAGTGGGATTCTATTGAAGGAGGAGGGAGAGAGAGAGAGAGAAAGGAAAAGGAAGATGGAGAATATCTTTGAAGAAATGGAAAGTTTCCCTTAATCTTGGATATATGTCTCTGTGTGTAGTTTCTCCAATCAAAGGATATCTCTCTTTTGTATAGTCTCCCACAATAAAAAAAAGTCTGTAAGGACAAAATCCCTTGATCAAAATGGAATGCTTTTTATGAGAAGGACAAGGGGAAATGATGAATTTGCTCCATTGTTACACGTCCTTTAGATTTTCTCATCTTACTTGTACTCCGTCTCCTCTCTCCCCTCCGCTTTTAACTTATTCCGTTCCCAAAATATATTAAAAACTATCAAAGCCCTCAATTTGAATTTGCTAAAAATCTCATGGTAAAGAAAAAATAGTTTGAAATTTTTATATTACCTCAAGCTGGAGGAGATTCACTAAATAAAAATTGAGAGGGGTTGGTGGTAAACGAGAAAAGCTTTCTGGGTATTCAATTCCTCTGCTAATATTGTGGGTAAATAAAATGCCTTTATATTGTCCAGAGAAAATCCTGTTTAAATTACATTTCCCTGGGAATCGTCCTTTTGTTGAGGAGCATTGTTACATTCCCACTTTAGGCTCTCATGGACTTTAGTGGATGATGATGGTGGGAGGAGGATTTTTTTCAAATAGTAAGATAAGAGAAGAGCAGAATCATATTGGAAATAAATCCTTTTTCTATGGAAGTCAGGTCAAATCTCCATGGTGACAATCCTTTCCTGATGCTACTTTTTCCCTTTACGCTTTCATTGATAATTCAATATCTATTCTTCCCTTTATTTTCTATCTGCTCTCGTTCTATTTTATGTACTAAAGCTTGCATATGAGCTGGGATTTAAACAATTTCTAACATTTTATACCTTATTTTTAGAACGTTCACAATTTATCCTTTGCCATTTTAGATTTATATGTTTACGAGATGGAAATAAAAATATTTTTTTTAAATTCCAAAGTCTCAACTATAGTCATTGTGAAAACTACAGAAAATTCAATACTTGTTGTATAGTTATGAATACAAAAAGAAATGAAATGTCTCACATATAATTTATCAAAATTTTCCCACCCTCCAATAATAAAATCTCTCTTGTCATTTGAACAAACAAACTTGAACATGATTTATGATATTCAATTTTTCTTGGGCTTATTATTTATATTTTGTCATACAATAAGGCAATATAATATTACTCTGTTATTAGATTTTTTCATTATGACAAAGTCCGCCAGGACGTACCAGTCCGTTACAAGAAATCAGCTCAATTTTTATAAGCTTCCAACTTTATATAACAACTACAACTCTGCTACTAAAAATATAGAGAAAGAAAGAAAAAGCTGCAGCATTTTCCAAAATTAAGCCTGAGAGAACTTATCACTTAAATCCTTTGAATGAATTAATGTCACAAACATAATTTTCAAATGAGAAAAACTCTTTATATTCAAAGGTTCCTTCTTTTTTTTGAAAAGAAGAAAAATTTCCATAACCATTCAAAAGAAGAGAAATAAAGGAAGTTTCTACATTTACAAAAGAACCAATATGCATAATAATGGGACCCAACCACAAATGACGTAATACTTCCCCCGGGTTTATTTACTCACCCAGAATACTACTACATCAAAACGAAAGACAACAAATGCTCCTTTTAGAGACGAAACTTATGGAAAGTACAGAGTTTGGATCACAATTCAAAATAAATAGACCTCCCGCATCAGAGAAGATCTCTTTATTTACATCTATGTAGCCCTTAAACTATTATTATTAGTAAACACAGTGTAACAAATAGGATATAATATTTCTCAACCCCCAATGTTTACAGGTGAAAGGGAAAACATCAATTACGGAAAAATTCCCTACATGAATCTCCCCATATATTCCATATCACCTCACAGTACATATTTACTGCATCCCTTATTTTCAACAGAATTACCACATAAATAACATTCAAGTTATTGGATTATTAATTGGTGCAAGAGGGGCCGTCACAAAGTTTTTTGAATCTTTCAGAAAAGAGTTTAGACTTCCAAATACAATGATGGAGGAAGTAGTGATAGCCGCCATTCGAGGATCGTGCAAAATTATTCATAATCATTTATACAAACCGTAGACCTAAATGAATTTTAAAATAAGAAAAGTTTATGTTAAAACAAATGATAAAATTTTATACTGTGTCGTATGGCAAGCATCACAGTGATGCCAGTAGTAAATAAAATGTTTACGTTCTCTCTCTAGTTAAGATTACAAGCGGACTTTTCGCATTGTAAATAAACTACAGAGAGGATTAAAAAACAAAGTCCTTTTCATGTTACATCGGAGGGAAGAGAGATCCCTCCATTGTAATCTTCCCCAAAAGTTTGTCCTCCTGAAAACAAAGGAGGATCCCTTCATAATCATAACAATAATGAGGGAAATGGTACCTCCGAGTAAATTAATGGACGTCTCAACTATCAACTTTTCCATATATCCACAAGCTTATATAGAAAACTCTATAGAAAAAGCTCCTCAAAATATAAAAACCGCACAGGCAAAACCAATACCCAAGATTATGGCTGAGCTCATACCAAAAGCAAGCATTAAAATTGAGGTAAAGAACTCCACGAATTCCACGAATTATCCCTTCCCTTTCCTCTATATATATTTTACAGTTAACGTTACTATTACCCGCTCCTATTACACCAGCACTTTGAACCCCATGAAAAAATTATACACGTAGTTGAGAATTGTAAATCCCTACTTATACTATGTTAATACACAGTCATATATGTATAGGTTCCATGTGAGCCAAGAACCTCAGATGTTACCATTAAGGAAATGTTATTCCTATTTATTTGCAATTTACAAGGTTGATTTCTATGGGCGAGAGAGGAAGAGCCAGAGAGAGAGAGAGAGAGGATTAGTCTAAGGCAAGAAAGTCTTTCAGACTCAAAGGAAAAAGAGGACGGTGGAATGGAGAAGTGAAGTGAGAGAAACAAGAGATGGGTTGTAGAAGCTCCATACAAATTCTAGGGCTAATGTGTGGATATAAATATACATGGAGAAAATGGAAGTAAAGAGAGAGAGTTAAAGATGCCATGATAGAAAACTACAACTACGTCTTACACATTTACCAAACCACAAAGACTCTAGTGAACGACTCGGCAATAGAATATGACCCCATGAGCCAAGGACCTTATAATGGGGAGAGGAAAACCCAGGGAACTACAACACTATTAAAAGGAAAGGAAGCAATGTACATTTAATATCTATGTCAAAGTATCACATAAACAGACACACACACACACACTAACTAATATTGAAGCATAGCATGGAAAAGTTGATTTGCTCGTAACATGGACAAGGAGACTGTTTAGTGATAAACAGAAATAAATACAGTGTCTATTCATCTTCGGTGCTTCTCCTTCCCATCCCACGACATAGAGAAAAACACATGTATATGGAACTCTCAGGCCTCCATCTCTTCCTTTTACAAAGACAGGAACAACGTGAAGGAAAGGAGATAGTAAATTAAACAGACAGTTGCTTCTCAACGAGCATCATTCAAAGCCATTGGAGCGTTCCTCATGAAAATCCATCTGAGTGAGAGAGAGAGACTCGTTAAGCTTTCTCTCTCTCTCTCCCTCTCCTGCCTTTCTCCATCATTCCACTTCACCATGTATAATATGTCACTATGATATCAGTGAATGTACTACTTCCATAGTCACCTACTCCAAAAATATAGATTATGTTTCATATAATGGGGAAAGTTCAAAAATATTGAAATGATCGAGCACAAAAAATAATCAATAGTTACTGCGCCAAGCTAGATTCAAGAGGGAGATTGAAAGTTAAAAAAAATTTGCGTATTGAAAATTTTACTATTATTCGGAAGAGTCATTTCAGTCAACTCCGGCTCTGTATGCAATAGCAATCCTAGAAAAATTTCCGCCTCCTCTAACAAAGTTAATGAAATGTCAGATGGCTTGGGCTGAGAGCATCATGTTACTTCAACTTTACTCAAATGTTGGTCCGCAGACTTGTCAAAGTTCTAGAGACATTTTTAGGGGTAGTCAATATCAACAAAAATTCCGTAAAATATACTTTTTGTACTTTCACCTAATTCGATTTGCACACCGTTATTTATGAAAACACCGCGGGTAAAAAATAAGTTTTGGATTGGAACATTCCTCCTACCTTAACTTGTAAAACCTCTGAACGCGTTTTTTGAACTTTAGTAATTTCCATAGACAGACACTTTTTTAAAAATGGGGTGAAATTCACAAACATTAAAATATCAAAGTCAAAATATAAGAAAATAGCTTGATGAGTTATTGAGTCTCCTGGAGACTCAAGATCACAGGAGAAAAATCGTTAGATTTTTAAAAAGCTCAATAAAAAAACTGTGGAAAAAGCTGACCTGAATATTTTGATGATTTCTCCTCTTCCTGCCGTTCCCATCCTCAGAGTCTGCCCCATCATCGTCCTCAACCTCGTCTTCCTCCTTAGAATCCTCTTCTTTTTCCTGGAAATCTGTGAAATTTCAATGAAATTTTCGAATTAATAACGTTTGATTTTACATTGATTGCTTAAGAAAGAGCGTCTGCATAAAATGTGATATGTGCATGGAATATTAAGGAGTTAAGAGCATAAGAATTGAATACTAAAGCACCAAAATGTACCCATGAATTTTTCAAGAGGGACTGTAAAATTCATGAACAATTGTTTTTAAACGGAGACTTTTATTAGGACAAAATATCCTTAGTCTCCTGTAAAAAGTGTCACAAGGGAAAGAAATAAGGGTTACAAAAAATTGATTTCATATGGAAGTTGCATACTTAGAGGACCCAAGAGGAGATACAATAAGGAGCAATCAAAATAAAGATGAGGACAAAGAGTTGGGGGAGAGGCAAACTGTTTCCGTCGTGTCTATTTCTTCTTGTGACATAATAATAATAATAGTAATAATAACAATACCCGACTCAGACTGTTCATCCCAGATATTAGGATTATTGCCCGAGCTGATTTTTTGACGTGAGCACTCAATCCAGTAGCCAGGCGTTGGAATCAAATTGTGTGGATACTCCTCACAGAATTCATCTGTAGACAGAAAAGAAATCACAAGAAAAATAAATCATGCTTTTTTCGTACTTTTGTAACTATAGAATAATGGAGAAGGACCTTGTCCTCCTATTACCACAGCTAAGGGCCCTATAGTTTCTATTTTTACCCATTTCACATACATACAGAGGACTGGATTCTCACTCATTCCTTCATTCCTTACACAGCGGTAACATGTTGTAACCACTTCATGGAGTCACCCCAGGCGACCTCCACACATTCAGCCCATCACATTCAATTTCATTTCTCCGCTTTCCCTTTGCTCTTCATATATCCCAGGACGTAGTAACGTAGTAGTACGTACGTTCCACTAAACCTAGGAGAATGTTGCGGTTTCAATTCTCTTTTTCCTCACAGGCCTTTACCCAAAACCTGGCCGTGTTCTCCAAGCTCATCATATAACAAAGGCTAAGCCTTCCCCTACCTAACAATGTCCATAGGTTTCACTTTGCTTTCTCCCTCATAACTTCAATTTTCCCTGTGTCTACATTAATACTGTCTAAACATGAGAGAGATACGAGTCTATACTGCACCTTTTATCATGACAAGTTTTTACCTCTTTCCAACCTCTATAAATATATATGAATGTTCATATACAATATATAAGCACATACTGCGGGTAAAGCTCTCCTATGTAATTCCGTACAATGCATCCTGGAATCTATCGAGATGAATTCCAGCCAGTTTCCCTTAACTTCATCTCCAGACATGTGAATAGATATGGAGAGGGAGGAAGATGTAGGAAACATAGTTGTCTCTGTCGATTGCAATCATCACTTCTTTCTCTTTACGCTACATTAGCTCCTCATGACTCCCTCCTTCCTAATCCTCAACAGATCCTTAGTCTGAGCTATCAACCTTTCAGATTCACTTTCAAATTCTTTTCTCTTTCTTGGTTTCTTCTTCCACCAAACACGTACGTATAAGTAGGCTCGATCTTTCCATATATGAAACTTGGATCAACATCCTCCTGCCTCGCCCTTTTATTCTCACCATGAATTCCTCTTGGATTTTACAAATGGTCATTCCATTTTATAAACTACCTCTTCCAACACTTTTTGACCCACTGGTCAAAACTGATCCAAAGATTTGGCAGCCTACGTAATTTTGGCCCAGGATTTAAAGTACATTTGCATGGATTGGTTTCAAACCTATATTTAGTACGTAGTGGAGGCAATCATTATTTTTGATCCATGGAGACACTGATTTTTAGTTCTATTCCTATTATTAAGGACAGGTTAAATATAGAAATTTGCGAAATATGACAAAATCTGTAGGTAACTTTGTATAAATTGCTAGAGACATAGAATGTACGACATGGAATCATACCTGAACAAGCTTGAGGTGGCAAGGGAAAGATGAGCGTGGTGGAAGATTTCCTCCTGGCGACTGCACATCCCAAGCTCTGCGGTTTGAAAGACCGCAATTGGTTCATGAAATCCGAACACTCCATTAGAGCCACGTCAGCAAAATGAAGATCACACAATATCTGGTTCTTGAAGCGACGTGCCCGTTTCTAAAATAAATCATTATTTCCCCCATGTCAATCCACCCAGTCATAATTACAGGTAATTATTTATATTTACAAAATATCATCCAGAATAGTTCAAAGGAATTTATACCAAATGATCCTAACCACAAGGCTTTTCCTTCCAACTTTCTTTATAATTTATAGTTAATCTTTTGGCTACATCACATTAAATAACAGTTCCTGTGTAAGAAAATCCCCTTGAATTTTAAATATTAATTTGGTTAAACAACAAACGATAATTTCCTGTCAAAAGATCCAATTGAAATTATCGGGGGTACATTCCTACAGAAAACAAGGCAATGGAAATTGAAGGTTATAGGAAACTTCAGGTTAAGGAGAAATTCCAATTGTACAGGTCCAGCGCCCTTAAAGAACTATACATACGTACACATTGTATTTTTGATGCTAACGGAAACTATCAAGACCAAATAATGTCATTTAGTACTCACTTGATTGGGTCCTGAAAGGTTGATTCCACAGGAGTTGCAACGGGAACATTCCTCGTGGTAATGGTTGTTGTCGTACAAGGACGACGGCTCTGTAATTACCAGCACATTCCATTTTACGATAACAATTCCAAAGTGTATTTAACTATCGTACATAGTTATGCAATTCTAAAGCAACAATAATATTTTCCTTCCTCAGACTGACATCCACTCAACCAGTTCCAAGCCAATAGAAACTGTATCGAGACCCTGCACTGCATGGAATTCTAAAGGAAAGGCCATCCAAGAAAACCATTATAGTTCACACTCATCTATACTAACAGAGTCTCCATAATTAATTTGCAATAGCCGCAATTTCCCCCAAATATATATCCGCACAATTCCCAAGGATAACTCAAGGGTTGAGTCTCAACCATTTCCACTGCACTGATGCAAACTCTCCTTTAACTTTCCTCCATTAATATTCAACTTGTCTCCATCCAAGCTCCCACATCTTCCTCCTCACACACAATATGCCAACCACAATGTAAATCCACTAAGGACACGAATCTCAATCTTATAAGTCGACATTTCATCCGCTGTCACGTTGTTATCATCCCTCTAAGTAAATAACATGAGTCTTATACTCTCTCTCTCTCTCTCTTATAATAGTACAAGCCCTACCAAAATATAGACAGTAGCTCCGCTCTTGTTTCCATAGCTCATCCAAATTAGCTTCCATAATGTAGCATATAGAATATATTAAAAGCAATACAAGCACGTAAGAATAACACTAACGCAGGACTCCCTTGAAATGAGATTTTTTCACCACCAATTCCTACAGGGACAGTAACGGAATGACAGGGGTGGTAAAATAATGCTTGTTATTACTACGAAACCAGAGACAATGGTAATTCCAGGACTATTTTCTTGAATTAGCAAACATAACATACACACACTGACATACGGAGGAGAGAATACCTTTGAGAAAAGCTAGTGGTGGAATAAGGTTGCTAATTTCGGATAAGTAGAAGCTGACAAGTTACAAGGTGGAGAATGGACCAAATTATTGATCTTCCCAGGATTTCTATAGCACCTTCATGTGTTACAGCAACCATCTCTATACATAGCACATAATACATTATAAGCTTAGGAATGACTCCAGGCATAGATACACAACTTATGTGCCTATGATGTATTTGCCTCAAGAACTATACTCAACACGCAAAATTTCTAGACCTCCACATATTGTAGGGTTAGAGCTGAAATGGATGTCTCTGAAGCATAACGTGCTCTTGATACAGTGGAATGATAGAAAGTAACGGTAGTTAAAGAAAGTTTAGTGTAGGGAGTAAACTCAAAAGCTTTATCATTAAATTGAAAATTCTGTCACCTGAAATTAAGAGTCTTGTAATGTAACGTTACGAAGGGAAAGTTTAATAAACAGTCCTGTCATAACATTTAGCGATTAGAGTAAAAATCATGAGCGAGGAAGGTGTTGGCCTAACATCCTCATCCATGTAGTATCTATAGTAGAGTGAATGGTGGAAAAGTAAATGGAAGTCAGAGGAAATTACATTGCTCCGATTATCTGTCATCATATTGCTTTTGATGTGGCAATAAAACATGCTTTAACCCTTTCAAACTTCTAGAATTATTATTACATGAATGCATTCAAGCCTTATGGTTCTATTAAAAGCATCATCATACACATAGTCAACTCTCATGGACACTTCTAATGGTTTTTACTCGTTCTACTACCCTTACTTTATCATATGAACTGACTACATACTAATTAGCAGCAATATTTACGTTATCCATAAAACTATAACTATAACGCATCCAGAGTTTTTAAGAGTTTCCTCCTCCCGTCATTTCACAACATTCTAGAACCAATAATTCTATTAAATAACTTTCTCCCCTAACACCAACGTTTTTTTTATCACCATACTAAAAAAAGTAACTTCCATTCAAATCATTGAAATTGGCTGGGTTAGAAATTATTTCAGTAGTATTTACATAACTTCATTCAGCCACTCACTCACAATTTTTGCCTTAG
>JAQFXU010000653.1:0-44980 GCA_034693705.1 Spatulosminthurus flaviceps | reverse complement strand
AAAAACGGGACTCGGGTACCGCAACATAAGCCCGAAAATTTCGGGTCCAAACTGGGAACGGGTGCTGCGTTAAATAAAATAATTTTAGTCGGGTTTCTGTAGGGTCGGGAACGGGTTCCTCAGAATTTGTACCCATTGCGCACACTAGACGGGAGATCTGAAACTAAAAACTTCATCAGAATAAACGATAATCCTAAATGATAAACATACCAACACAAATATTAAAGCTAAAATCAAATAAATACCATTTTTGAAATCGGTTGAAACTTGCTAATGACCTCAGGATATCATGTAAATATAAAAATTATTAAACGGTAGGTTTGACCTCTTAGCATCTTCGACCTTTGAAAATATTGTGCAAATGAACTTATTTTAATTATTAAAAGGATTCCATTGAGTCCTCCAAAGAATTAATTGCGTTCAAAATCTCCTGGCTTAGAGCTAGCCATTCACATTCAGACGTGTCTCGGATGTCGTCCTCAATATTTTGATCCAATTCGAAGCAGTAGCCTTGACTGCTCAGCGTTGCCACGTTGTTAGTGTTGACTGCATCATACTCTTGGGGCATGTCAACTTGAGAGGTGTTGGTTGCTTCTACTTCGCATTTTATTTCGTCCCCATTTAGGTTCAGCGATTGTTTAAAGGAGTGCTCTAGATGATTCATTACGGCCAAATTCTGGTCAATTAGCAAACTATCTTCAGCTACGTCTGTTTGATCCTGATCTATACAATGAAGTAGTGATAGGTCGGCTTGTCGTTGGCTGCTTACAATTTGCATCGGTTCGCTATGAGTTTCCTCAGTACCAAATCCTTGCGGAGTGTTTCCTTTAGACTCTTTGGTTGACTGAATTTGGCTATTCATTTCCTCCCCATTTAGACTAAGCGACTTCAGTAATTCCGAGATTTTCCTTACTGGGGGATTTTCCTCAATAATTTGGTTGTACGACGAAGTGATGGAGGCATTAGTTTTTCTAAAACCATTAACGGGAAATAATACTTCCCCACAGAACGGCGTTTCCACGACACTCTCAACCCCAACTCTTGAAATGCTGTCACGCATGCTGGCAGAAAGCCTGGTACGGCCGAAATTTTCCAACTCCTCATTAATACGGCCATTTTCTATCTCCATATTAATCGAATTTACCTCTAAGTTTTCATCCACCGATGGATAATTTTCAAGGTATAAACTATCAGCGCTGAGGTTAATGCTATCAGGGTTTAATAAATTAATTATCTCCAGTATTTCATTCACCGGTGGGTAATTTTCGATGTCCAGGGTGTATGGCTCAAAGTCAGTGGAACAATGACCGGCTGTCTGGGAATTGTTGGCAGAAATGCAGTTTTCGCTATAACAAACTGACTCTGGCTGGGAACTATCACTTTCAATTTCAGCATAGAAATTGATCTCGATGCTGTCAGGGCTTATTGAATTCATTATCACCAGGATTTCGTTCGCAAGTTGGTAATTTTCGAAATCTTGTAGGCATGGTTCAAAAGCAATGGAGCAATAATTGGTTCTCTGGAAATTGTTTTCGCTATTTACAACTGACTCTGGCTGGGAACTGTCGCTTGCAGTGCAGAAATTATCAATGCTGATACTGTCCGGACTTATTGAATTCATTACCTCCAGGATTTCGTTCGCAAGTTGGTAATTTTCAAAATCTTGTAAGCATGGCTCAAAATCATTGGAGCAATAGTTGGTTCTCTGGAAAATGTTTTCGCTATTTACAACTGACTCTGGCTGGGAATTGTGAGTTTCAGTGTAGAAATTATCAATGCTGATACTGTCAGGGCCTACTGAATTCATAATCTCCAGGATTTCGTTCGTAAGTTGGGAATTTTCAAAATCTTGTAAGCAGTTCTCATAGTGGGTGGAGCAATAACTAGTTTGGGAATTACTGGTACATGAATCGACCTGACTGCCAAAAATTGTACCAATTTCCAAGTGGTCCTGACTTAAGTTTTCAATTTCATAACATATAGAACTTTCAAAAGCGATTGGGCTCGCAACTTCTGTCATGCAAGGAACGATTTCAGCATCAACTGCATCAACTGAATCGAATCGAGAACCGTCTGCTGATACGCTTAATTCGCACACAGTCATTTCGCCAAACCTCTGAGTTAGTGGATTCAAATTTTGACTCTCATGAGTATTGTCTTCACCAATGCTATCGTAAAGGAGAACCTGAGACTCGCTAGGAGATTCTCCGATTGTACACTTCATGGATTCATTTTGGCTAGCAGTATCAACATCATCCTCTTGGGAAGATGTGCCCGAATATGTGTAATAATGGGAGTTATTTCCATCCAATTCTCTCCCGAAATCCTGAAAATCGTCGGAACTTGAAGCGGATAAATCTTCCAACATATCGTCTTTGTCATTTACAGGAGAAAAAACATCGTCACCAGAAGTTGCAATACCTCCTAATCTTTTTCTTGCATTGGAAAACGTTTTACTGCCACTCAGAATGGATAGGGAAGACTTGTTTTTTTCCAGTTTTCGAGGAGTTTGAGACAACTTAGAGCGGGCTTTCCCCTTCTTAGACTTGGTTTTGCTTCGGGAATCACACGGATCGAAACTCATTACACCTGAAGCTAGCATTTTTGAATCAGAATTCTGTTTCGCTACATTCTCTTTGTTCGAAAAATCCTCTGATTCTGATGAAGATTCTAAATAATACGGCTCGGTAGTACTAAAAAACACGGAATGTGCAGATATTTGTCGAGACGAACCACCACTCTCCGACGAATCCACCGAATACCGTCTGTCATCCCTCTCCTGTTCAGAATTTGAAATTACATCCTTGTCAGTGCTTTAATCTTTCAGGGTCGATCATACTACCAATTCATAAACATAATTACCGTCGATTGAGACGACTGAGTGACTTTCCATTCATTTCCATCATCTCCCAAAGTCTGACTAGACACTCTCTTCAGCGTCAGCGTTTTGGCTGGAAACACCCTTCTTAGCTGTAATGTAATAGCAACTTCTACATTGCAAGTACTCACCACCTGTAATATTTATTAATGATTCGACATCAATTGATACACACTTTCAGTTCAACAGTTGGCACAGTGCAAATAAATCAGCAGGAATAATAATTAATTCCCTTTAAAGCTCTACAGCCGAAATTAGTCAGCCTATAAACACATCTCATTTAAATCTCCGGTTGAATCCCAAATGCTTCTCGTCTATAAAAGCTAAAATAATTATTTCACATGCCCCGTTTTTTCTATAACTGATAATACCTTGTTAATCAATCACAAGTAAAACTTACCCCAAGAGTTGAAAAAGCAAGGGTCATGAGATTTTCACTTCTGCTCCTTCGAATGACTTTCATAATAGCCTGGACAACATATTCGACTAAGTTTTCATCTTTTGCCCTCCAGTCCTGCACCTCGGCTGCTGGATCAGCTCTATTAGTTCCATTGCTGAGTCTCTTATTAGCACGGTTATCCATTTGGAGGGCAGGAGTTGTAGGAAGTAGGACAGCCGAAGAATCCAGATTCTTTCATTTATCTGTAAATCAACAAAGTTAATTATTATTGTTCCTCAATAATTTTATTAGTAACATCATAATACTATATAACATAATATACTTCCACAAAAAATCAAAAATTACACAACAAGCCAATTAATTGCATTTAACTGAATTTACAATTTTCAACCTGATGAACGGCAAACGGTAGCTATTGGCTGTACATCTGAACTAAGCATTTTTTACTGCTAGAATGCTGCGTTGAACCCAATTTTCTTACTTCTCTTCCACCGATGAATACTGATTACATGGAAAGATCATTTGCGGTAAAAATAATAAAAATTAATTCTCCTCACCAGAGAATGTTTTTCAACTGTTTCACTCTAATACAAAATGCACTCATGGGTTCACAGCTCTTCCACCTCGAATTCGTTAGTTCTCAGCAGTCACTACACTTTGAAACATGAAATATTAAATGGAGATGCGTGGAACAAGTTATTTAACGTAGTATTTAAATCAGCAAACCAATTAACTACGGCCCGAAGTCCGGAAAACTAGACGGAAAACAGCAAGTCAATATTGCAGCTGCACGTATCGCGCACACAAGTTCCTTAAGTGCGGCTACAGCTACATACTTACAACTAACAATACGGCTATAACTAACAAGCACGCTAAGAATTGGGACAGAACAGATAAGCCTAAAATAAAATAAATACATGCGTGGAACGGTGGAACGTGCAAATATGACGCGTATTTTGAATTGCTATAAAACGAGTTTAGTCACTCCCTCTGAATTTAGAAAAGCTATTACTATTTCGATATTAAAATTATTTTAATAAGCCATTGCGCGTACCTATACCGCCTATACGATTGGCTCTCTTCATTTAGTCAAGACACAGTTAGAAATTAATCGAAGCCTATTCATCAGCAGATCAGCACTTTAAATATTTTGCCAGATTTCAAGTAAGTTCATAGCGAAAATTAGCTGTGTAAAATCAGGCTCACGCTTTTCTGTAATCGGCCCTAAATATGGAGACATACTATGGGCTTTTGTATAAAGTAGAAATTAATATCTTTAAATGTTGAGTCAAACGGAACGACATCATTTACATGATACTGTGACCACCAGAATTAATGGTATTGGATCAATTAATCATTATGGTGATTGAGACTGCGTATCGACCATGTAGAGCCAGAGCTGTAAAATTTTTACATTTCAGAAGTTAACTAGAGTAAATTTAATTATTTCAAAGGGGGATTTTGTATTACTCAAAGTAACTGGAAATAAAATTACGAAGTTCTGTTTTAAAGTAATACAAATTAATTACTTGTAATTTTCATCAGGGTAAAATTTTCAAATTTCTAGCTCCGAAATAAAATCGAAATTAAATTTGGTGCTTTATTGTAGTAAGTAGCAACAGTTCCTCCTGCCGATCGATACAAAATGAAGTAAATTAAGTAAGTTACTTTTCACAGTGCACTGGTGGAGTGTAGTAATTATAATACATGATGACACACTGATTGTGAGATTCTGGGGTGAGTTGAATCATGCTCAGTAGCCGAAGCCGAGTTAGCCGAGTTACATGAATCCGCTTAAAATGATTTTGGGGCAAGCTGGTTTTCCCTCCCACTAACCCCGTTATTTGAGCTTTGCCTTCTCACTCAGTGGGATAAATGGAAACGTCTTAATGGTCCCCTTAAGATTCAACAATCCGTGCACCCTAAAAGGGGGAAATGGGAAAGTTTTTCACGCCTTCCCATTAATCCCATTAGTACCACAGCTACTATATAGTAGGATGAGTCAGTAAAACGCGGGTCGACGGGACAAGTCAGTAAAACGCGGGATGACGGGACAAGTCAACGGGATGAGTCTAGGACAACTCAGCCAGAAACGCGTTCAACCAATGATTCCAGCCGATAATTCCAAAGTAAGTTCAATCAGATACTTATTTAACCAAACGGTGTTTTATAACCTTAGGAATCAGATTTATAAGTTTATTAAATACGATTGTTTCCACACATGGATATTGTCATGTATTTAATGTATTAAAATATGCGTGGATGCAAGTGCAGGAAATCTCTTTCTAACAATTTACATAGCTATACCACAGTTTTTAAATGTCGCTTGATGTGCGTTGTGCCTGAAATGACCAATCTGTATCTACATAATATATAGTATATACATATATTTAGGCTCAGTTTACAATGACGAAATCATAATTCTCAGAACCGAATGGGAAGCTGCAGTCATTGAAGCAGAAGCAACGATGTTTCTTAACTGAATCGTTGATGTTTCCTGGCCGGCCTGTACAGCAGATCGGGAAAAAGCCATTTGGAACGAAATTTAAAAAAACGAACATTTAATCAGGAAATCAACATTAGGAAAGAAAAGTAGAATAGGCATTTATTTCTCGTTTTATTTTGAAAAATTATTGCTAGTATTATCTTACTTCAGCAAATTTTCGATCAGGTCTGGTTTTCCATTCACGTGAATCAATCAAGGTGCACATCATTTCTTTGATTGTGAGATCTTCAGATGTAGAACAAAATCCAATGGCGTATGAACTTCCTTCTCGGTCAAGATTCTGGAAAACCACAGCTAGCTGAAGATCTGTGGTGTCAATTTCGTAGGTAAAGATGCCTTTAACGTAGCTAAAAGGAACAAATACAAATATACGTCTCCTTCATTTCATTATGAATCTTCTTCTCTCATAATTTCAAGCTTATCCAGAATATGTATCAGCTTTAAATTATAAGCCAAGGCCAAATGGTCGGGCATTTTCAGCTATATTTACCCATTATCAGAAGCATAAAAAATCTCCCTACTAAACGGACGAATGAAAGTAGCAACTAAATTATGATGAAGGCAGTTTTGAATATATCTCATTGGTTTCTCCAAAGACACGTTCAGTAGATTTGCTGCAAATGAAATGACAAAATTATTTCAAGTTTAGTGAAAAAAACTATTTGCCATACCAACGCTTGTGTTTTAATTAAACACTCACTAATTTCAATCACACATGCGAATTTGTCCACAATTCCCAAAGGTACCGTATCCACAGTATCAGTACACCACGACTCCTCCGAATTTTGTCCTTGTTTATCTCTTATAATCTCCATAGCTTTTGTATAATTGTAGCCTAATGTTCTTTGAAAAGTTATTTCCATAATATCAACTTCAATTATTGACTTAGGACCAACAACCATTGCAGCTTTTGCCAAAAAGTGTCTATGCTGAACAATCGATTCCAAAGGTTCTGAAGTCAGCTCATGGTCATACTGAAAAAAGCAAATAATTTAAATAAATGTGTGCTGAATATACTAACAATATTATGGATTTTAAAACATTTTTCTGTTATTTTCTCAGCCTTTATTCACCATGAACATCAAATCTGGTCTAGGTGGTTTCCCAGAATTGAAACTATATAATTTCCCATTTACTGGCACATTCTGTGGAGTTAACCCAATACCTAAAAGGATTTGCCCATTGAGTCCAGCCGCAAATTTAACGGTTAGTCGTAGGTCGGACGTGCCAATACGGTAAGAGCACAAACCGGAAGCGAATTTTCTGTAGAAATGTAAAATCCTCGTGTAAGGGTTAGCATTTAATTTAGGTACTTGTTAATTTTTTATTTCTCACATACGAGTCACCCTGAAAACACAAAACTTCAGTTGTGCAGCCTACAATGAGTTTAGGCACCTCTCCAAAAGTGGTCGCTCTGGCAAAATCAAACTGAGGGTTGGTTAAAGATTCGTTCATATAATTTGCTGTAATAAAAAAAATGCAGTTGGGCTACTCAACTTTTTGTATAAATTAAATATGAAAATGAAAATAATTTTTTTTCTTTTTACTGATCTGCAAAGTAGCTGTGGTTTTGCACTCGCTAGTAATAGGAATATCCTCTGAAAGATCCATCGTAGTTTTGCCTTTCATACTTGCCCCATTTACAAGAACTCGAGGGGCTAATTTCGTACGTTCAATACGGCTTCTTAGCCAAGTTTCTTCCTCAGCTGCGGTTTTGGCGATAATTTCACCTTCCCCAATCGGTGGTTCTTATTGATTAAAAAAAACATGCAATTTTTAGCCTGTGATATTAGACCTTCCATTTTGATTTGTTGTACAGAAAAAGACATACCTGCCTCCGGTCCTTTAAATTTACGATACTGAGTTTTCAGACCTTCAATTTCCGAACGCATTTCTTCCAAAGTCTTGATGACAGTTTTGCCAGATTGAACGTCGTCAGCTTCTAATTCTAATCCAATGAGTTGGCCACACAGGGATGCAATTTGAGCTAATCCTTTCTGGAACTCACTCTGAACTTGTACAAGCTGCTGGGAGGGAATTTTATCCAATTCGCTACTACTTCCTGGTTTAAATCCCCTTCCATGCAAAAAATATTAAATTTCTTGTGCTTCTCTAAAAAGTTGATATTACTTACTGACAGCCTCAATTTTTAACTTACATGATCAGGAAAAATTGCTGTGATTTTTATTTTTTTAGTATCAGAATTCCTATTTTGTCCCTTTAAGCTTCAAATTCCGGGACCTATAGCATTAACTCGTCCTCGGGTTCTCTTCATGGATATTGAACTTGAACTATAAATTATACAAGAGAACGGGAGGGCAATCCAAGAAGGAATGCGGGCTTTCCGTCAACAACATTGAATTCCATGCACTGAGACCGAATCTGACTTTAATGGGCAGGTTCGTGCTTGTACTTGCACATATTATTTAACAAGCCTCATAAAAATTGAGGCGGTGAGCATATAGGAAGCCCTCAGAAGGTTAATGCTCGCGATGTCCTCCATTGATATGGAGACAACATGTATGTAAATATGCATAATTTCTAGACGTTCCATATTTATCCCGATTTTCACACAATACGCGAGTACTATTGCGTGCTAATGCTGCAAAAGCTAACAAAGGCCCAGTTGCTGGGACAGGAAATCAATAACTTATCTCAAAGTAAAATCTAGCCTCTCAATAAAATTCCAGGAAGAATAATATAAGCACGTTTTTAGTATTCTATATACGTACTTCCCAATGTTTATATTATATTATATGGGTACACAAAAGGAAATTGTAGTGTTACATGTAAATGCTCCTCCCTTTTCGGCATTACCCGCTAAAGTGAAGGTTTCTAGCTAATTCATCACTTCCCCTGCAATCATGGTATAGATAGATCTTATCGTAAGAACACACCGTTGCTGTGCATTTTGTGAAATGGGACCACATTTCGTCATTAGAAAATTCTATGGAAATTCTCAGGTCTCTATACTGCAGCTGCAGCTAAAAGCATTAATATATTTGCGTTATGCATACTTATACAGTACAATTTCCTGCAGAAATCAAATGCAGAGTTACCGCAAAACTAGAACATGTCCCATAGAAACGAACTTAAAAACTTTTATTAAGATAAATTTGTTTAGAAATTTTATTCAATCAACCATTACAGCCTTAAATTGTAGACAACAATAAAATAAGTCAGAACAGTCCCGAACACCTAAAACAGGACATAAATGCAGTTCACATCAACTCGTAATATAATTCTTTAGTTTTAACTAAAATTCGAAATTTATAAAAGATCTTGAATCATTAAAACTCACGAGCCCGATCAGATTTCTATCCACGTTGAAGAGATTTCTCGCGTTGAATTTCCATCTCCATTCTAGAAATCCCCTTGTCACTCCTTCCCACTGAAATAATTAAAACATTTTAAAGAAAATATCAACTGATCCTTCACTAATAAATAATTTATTCCCCAAAAATAACGGGCCAAAATAGGCTAAACTACGATAGATTTTATTTTACCTCAATAATAGCTTCATTGCTGGATACGTGTATTTTGTATTTGTTGTAAGCATCCATCAACTTTTCCCTACTTGTCTCTACCTAGAACCATATAGGCTAAAACATTGACAGTATGTTGAGCGTATTTTTAAATCAAGTTAAAAAACTGTACTCACATGATTTCTTGTGAAATATCCAAAGTTTGAGAGAAATATAAAGGAAACAGTCAAAATACCGGTTATGAGTAATCGGTAAAGAGAAAGTTTTTTCCCCCCGACAATGAGATCCGCAATATCGATAACAGCCAAGCTAAACATAGAAACTAGACATACTGCATAAATCCCCGCAATGTCCGTGTAGATTTTAAAACATTTTTGGAAGCTTATCGTAGCACCAATGATTTCCAATTTCATTTCTTTCGTTTCCATGTCTATTAAGAGCAGGTCGACAGCATTTGGGTATTTGGAATTCTTGTCCAGCAGGCTTTGCCAAATTATAATTAGTTGTGTACATATGATCTGATAAAATTCTGACAGCAGAATCCCAGTAATTAAGACAAAAACAAATCCACATAGGATAGAATCCGTATTTGCGAGTCTCAACAAGACATAAACCAAATCTTGGAAGGATTCGTTTGCGAAGAATAGTACCGACTTTTTGAGTTTACCACTTACAAAGTCAGTGCGTAAAATATATGTTTCTACCAAAACCCTAACGACATTAAGAAACCAGACGATGAGAACACAGGCGGAGGAAATGCTAATTACGATTTTATTTTTCGGGGAAATTTTTCTATGAACTTTGACTTGTCTGAGAGCCCAAAAAATTTGATCACATCTTTTTGCGTTCAGAAATGCTGTAAGTCGCATAATACAAGGAACTACTCGATACAATGTGTTCACAGCGATTGCAATTAGTAATTCTGGCAGGCGTTTAGTGCCAAAAAATGAATGTCCGCTTTCATTACTAACAAAAAATAAAATAAAGAAAATAAGTGGTAATGAAGTAAGTAATAAATGAACACAGAAATGAGCCCAATAACATGCTTTTTTACAATGCATTGACGGTACTGAAGGCAGTAACAACCTCGACCGCACAAAACCTTGAATCCAAAATACGTACACCAAAACTTGCAAAAACGTTTCCATTTTTTAGAAACTCTTTTAATGACACGGTACTTCCTTGATGAGCACTGAATAGCTTGATAATTTCGGTGACAACATTAATGTCCTGGTCCTGGTCGGCTGTGCATTTGCAAATGGTGAATAATAATTTTTACGTGGGTGAATACTTTCTGTTGGACGCAAAACATTTTTTAGTTACTTTAATATTATTAAATAGAAATGTTTTCTTTAATGCAATTCAAATATTTGTCTCAAGTAAGAACTTATCTACTTGTATTATACAACAAAACTAAATAAGCATTAACATTTAAATAAATACCAATTTGTTGAGAGCATTGCGTTTGAAGAATGAGAATACGCAAAAATATTGATCTCAATAGAGTGCAGCAAATATTTGCCACTTGTTTTGATTATCAACAGGGCAAATTAATAAATAATACAGTTAAAAGGAAACACCAAAATCGTCACATTCCACGAATTTAACATATGATTTGAGATGATTCAGGGCCAAATCTAAATAAATATAAACAACAATTTTACTGATTAGTTTACTTTGGCTCGACGAAAATTAACTGTAATTTTATGGAATTTGGATGATTTTAAAAAATATATTAGCCTGGATGCTTACGACAATTATCCTTGGCCTTGCAAAGGTCCCGATCAATTTCAACTACCAATCCTGGCAACCTTGAAAAAACACATTGCCCTGTCAGGCGAGAGAGGAAGACTGAATCTGAGGTTGAACGGTTACCAAGACAAGGGACTCCGTTGTGGTTAAAATGTACGACAAATTTCCTCAGTTCTAAAATATTGTAAAAATTAATTTCATGGAGCGTTAACACATTTTTAAGCACAACTTTTTTCCGTAAATTAAATTTGGTAAAAGAGCTTACTTCTCAAATTCAGAATACAGGATCTGGTAGAAACAATCTCCAATGATTCAAGCTCTTCAATATTTTCTAATAAGTAAGTGGCTTCTTCTTTCCTCACTCCCAAAAATATGGAATCATAATTACTGCATGATGGTCTCATATCAACAGAAATAAAAATAGCTTCTAGGTCTTTCCAAGCTGTCCATAATTCATTCAAAAGGGCAACAAACTGCCGACTTTGTTTTAAATAAAACTCCTTAACATTAGGGAAAATATTTTTAAACATTTGAATTTGTCGAGCGTCAACAAAATGCATGGACCAAGTTATACAAAATTTCGTCACTGTCTCACACACATATTCCGATCTACTTTCACGAAATGCTTGTGATATGTAAAAGTCTGTTTCAAGACCATCAAAGGATAAATTAGTAATGCACACTTCCTTCAAATTAGGAAAATACCTAGCGAAATCTATCTTTCTCAAAGTGGCATATCCCTCCCGATTGTCAACATTGTTACTATAAATTAAGCTCAAATGACTAGCTTTCTTTAAAGGAGGGGCACCCCACCGGTCCGTTAAAATAATCAAGTCTAAATGATCTATAGCAAATTTGTCCAGACAACTGTCACTACTTTTTAATATCAACTTGACAATTTCCGAGACCCTACTTTGACAAGACTCTCTCCACTCACTAAACATAGACCCATCCTCATCATCCTCCTCGGAAGTTGAGAACCTGAATTTAGTTAATTTGGGATCTTCTAGAGCAAAATTCAACGTGGATTGGATGGAATTAATCGTAGGCCTAAAATGAAATTCCTTCACAGCTCTTGCTAATTTCAATGGAACGAGGAACTCCAAGCACTCGGTATTGATGTTCCCATAAAGCTTTTGCAAATTGGGGGCCGCTTCCACCAACTCCTTAATTACACTCTCCGGCATATCATCCTCTTGCAACTCATAAGGAAATTCCAATGTCTTCACATTAGGTAACCACGCACCTTGAATATCCAATCCAAGAAATTCCGAGAAATTTCGTGTCAAGTAAGGAAGTTTGTCTAAACATAGAACTTCCAAAGTACTAGCTCTTTCTCGCATGATCTCTCTTATACATTCTAAAGTTATACAAGTTGAGCCTTGTTCACAATCTATTGATAAATACTTAATTTGTATTTTGCTTAAAATATTTCCCAACAATTCCGACATGTCAGCAAAAATCGTGCACTGATGATTTCGGTCACTCCACGGCACAGATATGGAAAGGCCATTGAAAGGAGTCGTCCCAGCCCCGGATTTTGACAGCACGGAATTTAGTTTTTTAATCCCATGGCATGAATTCTCTTCCTCAACGATTGCTAAACAATTTTTATTTTCCCGTAAAACTTCCCGGGAGAAAAATCTCCAGTTTTTGTTTAGCAAAGACGTTTTCAACAGGTCCGACCTCTCAAGATGTTTCAAGATTTCTTTTAATATCTGTAAACAAATCAAAATTTGTTTATAATTACTATTTATCAAAATTCTGACATTACTAACAGCATTGTTATTTCAAGCACAAGACAACTCTAACCACTTTCAAACCATTCTAGGTAAAATAGGGTCGTTAGGGGTCGGGGTTTTAAGGGCTGTCAATAATAAATTTAGCAATGGCTAGCTGCATTACTGGCAGTCACATCAAACTCCCATATAGTGTCTACTCATTCACTAGCAAGGTACCCCAAGTAGTTCATAGCAAAGTTCAACCCTTGTATTTATCTGATGCTGGGTCGTTGAGTGGGCTACTCTGATCCTGGGGGCATAAAAAGCTGGTCCAAGTTGACGTGCCGATATATTGTACACAAACAGGAGTACCACGAAATTTTCGCGTCCTTACTGGGTCCGCTACTTTTCATTTATGCGTCAAATTTTATTTATTTATAGTATATTTGTCTACATCTATTTCATTTTGTACTCTATAATCAATGTGATTCTTTAAAGTGTTGAAATTCCAGGAACTATCTTCCACGTCAGATACGTTTGAACTCAACGACGATGAGGCTTCTGATGGTTTTTACTGGTTGGAACAAGCATATTAGAAGAGATTAGTACATTTTGTACATTAGTATGTCACCCTTGAAGAAGCTGAAGTTCATTGGTATGCTAATGAGCTGCACTTCCATTAGATTCGACTACATAAAGTTAGTAAGCCCCAATGAATGAAGGACTCAATTTTCGGAACAACTTTTTGTGTTCCAATATGTACTTCTTGATTAAAACAAACATGGGCTTACACCAATGTACTTTGTGTCAACATTTTAGTAACCCACCGTCCCAAAAACACACATTCTGGGTCCCTTGCTAGCCAATTCTGCCCTATCAATTGTCAATTTCATAGCTAGCCACTGAAGGTGGCTAGAATTGTCTTATAATTACTTGAAATAGCAACATTGATTAATATTACCAAAATTACTTAAATAATAAATTAATGGGAAAAATAATTATCACAACTCATGTAATTGGCAGGTGTATTATTTCCTTACCAGCGGAATCGAAAACACCTGCTCGAACAATTGATCATCTTTGGTTGGCTCAACATTTTGAACCTAAAAATATATAAGTAAATACTTAACATGAATATTTGCTCCCATTATCAACCATACATGTACATCCATACATATAAACATCAAAATATTATTCACACATATGTAATGGCAAAATTCTGTAAAACTTACATTTTCATTCACTCCCTGTGTGGGTAGCGAATCGTCTTCAATTAATTTGATCCGTTTTGACCCTCCAAGAACATCTGAGTCCGACTCTTCCGACGTCATATTTTTCAACTGCACATATAATTATCACAATTTTTTGAACCACAACTATTGAGGTCAATTGTGAATGAGGAAACCTCCACTTTATGATTTACACGAAGTTATAGACTTTTACTCATTTCAATGTTATAAATAAATTTAAAGTCGGGATTCTTGCATCAGCCACTTCAATAACTTTCGTTCAGCTTTAAAATTTGACTTCTGTTTGTAAATGGATGTTGTAAAGCCGTCAAAAAATTATAAAATGCACTGAAACATTGAACAGTCTGTCTGCTGTCAGGTCACATGCACAGTTATTCAGACTCAATCAGTATCCCGTTTCATATTCAAGAAATATTCCCACAAAAATATTCAGGTTAGCATTTAAAATCATCACCTCTCTAACAATTGGTGACTTGAAGCAAGTATGTCTATATACAGGTGCTGAGTTCTCAGGTGTTTTTTTATGATTACAGGGGAACCATGCAGAGACAAAAGGGGCACAGTAAAAATGTAGTAAAATTATATAGAATAATTATTACAGATTATACGAAGGCTATAGATGTTTTGGAGAACATTATATGTCGTTCAGCTATTGATATAGCTATTGTTGAGTATGTGGTAAAAAAAATAATAATGCATAGATAAAAATATTTGTTATAATTACACATGGAAAAACCGAGACATCTCGAGTCTACTTACTCAGGTAAGTACATAATCTTACCTGCCCTGCCCTGGTTAAAATGTTTATGGATGAAAATGGAAGGAAAAGCTGAGTAATAAAAAACATTGAAATGTTAATTTTTTATTTTATTTTTAATATTCACCATCTCTTCAGGCTATAATGCATACTGGCATCCCCCGTGATTATCACTAATAGTTCCATCTTCACACTCATATTCTGAATTTTCAGGGTGAGTGTAAAATGGTAAATTGTAGCAAATATCCTTCCTTCTCCTACAGCTGGGTTCATGGCTTCCGGCGGCAAAAACAGCAAGCTGACCACCCGGACAGAAAGCTTGGGTCCCTGTGGTATAACATTGTTTCTGAATAGCAAAAACAAATACAGCGCTAGCTTCTTCAAACAGCGAATAATTCAAGGGAGTTTGAGCCTGGTAGATCTCAAGGCATGGGATTTTTTCACAGCTCGGTGGACCTTTTCCGCTTACAGCCAGCCATTCACCATGGGGACATGGACCCTGTATGATAAAATATCGAACAAGTCACTAATTTATTCTCTAAATAATTATTCCTTCATTTAAAAGCAAACATGACAAATATTACCTGATCAAATATAAAATAACACTGGGAATCATGCCAATGTACTGCTGGCCTCGTTTGACAGTGGAGGCCCAAATGTGAGAAAATTTTACACGTGCATTCACCAAATTCATCATTACCCGGGGACTCCAGGGCCATTAGCCTCCCTTTACAAGGACCCTTCTCCCCAGCCACGTAACACTTGTTTGTTGCATTAAAGTACAACTGGGAGCTTGGACATAATCTAAAAAAAATTAATTTAATATTTATCACTCTATAGAGATGGAAATATTTACGTCAATAGTCTAGGAAAATAAGGAAACTATAATAACCTTTGATGAGATTCCTCTGACGCAAGCACTTGTATCTTCAGATTATCATTTAAGCACAGAAGGAAAATAAAGTTAAATATTGCAGTGTATTTAATCATTTCTAAATCCCAAAAATAATTTGAATCTTTCAACAAAATCATAGGAAAAGTTGCTTAAAATTTATCTCAACCCAATATTTTTCAAAAAAATCTGTCGAACGTGGAACAATAAAGAATAGAGGCATAAATATCCAGGCAACTAAATTCTATTACCTCAACCACTGTAATAGCATTTAACTCCCATAAAAGTATTAGTTTGTTTCTGATTTCTAACCCTTCAGGAAAACTCCTGGGAAATGGTGGGATTGAAGAATTATTATAAATATACATTACCTGTTTCATGTTTGTAACTCTCGTGAGAAATTTCATGCTATCCATCCTCGTAATTAATTAACTATTCTCACGCCGTCCAGAACTCTGTTCGGCAACAATAATAATAAACCTGTTTTCATAGTTAGGCACATGACTCGAAAAAGATGCGGGATTCCAAAATTCCAGGGGTAGGGTGTTATGATAATTAGCAAATTAGCACCCGTATAATAATAATAATAATAATAATTTGTTCAGGTCGATTCATGGCAATGCATTTATAACCTTTGGTATGTTCCATTAGATATCTTCACATAGAAGTGTACACCCGTTATTGTATATATAATATGCAATGGTCTTAAAGCAAACTCCTGGATATTTGACCCATTTTGCCCCTAAATCGCTGGAAGATGATCAGGTTATTTTTGACAGGCAGAATAAAAATAATTTCCTTTAAATTATTTTTTGTGTCTTTCACAGAACTATAGAGTTAAAGAAAAAGACGTTAATACTAATAGTGTAACTTAACTTGTTTCTGTGTAAGTCATAGAGAATGGCTAAGGATTATAAGTAAAAGTACTTATGTGAAAAAACAATCCTTGAGATTACACACGAGCAAGTTCCATATTTCTTGGATAAGATTTCTGTTTATTAATTATTACCTTGCTCTTGCTCTGACACAAGTCACATGTATGTAGATACTTTAGTGCACTATGTTGTATATATTCACGCCTAAAAACCCATTTGGATAAAAACCAGTAGTTATATGATACTTCATATCTTGATATGCAATATAACTCCTTGCTCTAATATATACGACAAAGGTTATCATTTACTTTTATTGATAGACTCGTTTCGTTCGGCGATTTTTGCGTAAATACATGCATTCTAGAACTGGCTAAAAAATGTCAAGGAAGTTACATACGTACTTTCAGGGTCACAATGTAAAATATCCATATAGTAAATAGAAAACTATTCTTGATCTCACAATTAGCAGTTGTTTTTGCTGCGCAAATATGGAAAAATCTGTAATTGACTTCTCACGGTTATTAGTTTTGCCATTGAGCACCCTCACAATTTTTGTTTCTCTTGTGCAGGCAAATAATGTGTACTTCCAGAATGGAAACACTCAACAAGGATCCAGTCAATTTGGAGGTCAAGGGCCAATGTTTGGGTACGATTTTTTTATCTTATATAATCTTTCAAATTTTGCCAATTTGCGTTTCGATTAAGAAATATGAAGACTTAAATGCTCATGAAAATATTTAACGTTGTATAGAACAATTGGGGGTGGCCAGCACGGGACTGGATCAAACAATGGATTTCGAGATGGGCCTTTGAGATATCATGTGGATTTTAATGTAAATGCCTGATTCACTTATTTGAATTTTGTATGAGCAGGAGTGTAAAATCGAGTCGCATAAATCCTGACGATTCATTGTCAGTTTTTAGATTATCACAATATTAAATAGTTAAGAACTTTAAATATGGTGGCCGTTACTATTCCAGTGGCCTCAGTCATTATGGTTTTTTTAATTTCTTTTTTTTTCACTTCCTATCTGTAGGAGAGGCATCCTGGGGAAGATCTGGTGGCTCTAGAATCCCAACGTCCAGGCCAGTCCCAATATCTCAGCGGCTTAAGAAGATACCCTGGGCCAACCATTGTACATGGAATTCCATTTCTGTTCACACGGCGGGGAGTTATTGATCCAAGTATTTTCCATTCTTTTGTAGATTATATTACATTAAAAAATTATTCCTGGTGTACACATTCTCATGATAACGAATGCTTCTGTATAGGACACATGGGAAGTGGCTACGGACAGGGACAACAATGGAACTATTTGGCTCCTTCACAATCATCCTGGTGGACGGGGTAAGGGAACTAAAGAATTATGTAGTTTTTAATATAGTTTTCAAAATTAAATAGGATTTGGTTTTTAATAATTTGTTATAAATTGATAAGGGCTCATGTTTGTACTGAGCGGATCGAGCACGACGAGCAACCTGCAATTTCCGGTTCCTTAACCAACGATGATCGAAGAGATGGAGCAGCAACAGGAAAGATACAAGTTTCCAAGTGTGAAGACTCTGGTAGCAAGCATGTTTGTGTTAGTCGATTGCACGTTGCAGGTCATGCTACTAAAGTTATTACAACTACGTACGATTGCTGTGCAGGATACATACTTAATACTCGATCCCAGGCGTGCGAGAGAAGTAAATGACAGATTCACAATTTGCACTATTTATGTAAATACGTTAGAAGTAAATGTGTGGTAATTAACAGGTTGATTTTTACTATGGGTACTTACAGGTCCTTACAGCTCCTTTACCCAGACAATGCAAAAATTAGGAGCAACAGAGTTCTTAAAGCTGGTTCAAACTATGAACTTGACAGGAAATACGGAAGTTGGAACTATGACGCTTTTTGTACCTACCGATGATGCCATACAAGATTATTTACATCCGGTCGCCTCAAATGTAAGTATTCATTTAGTGATACCATAGATGATGCATCCAATTAATTATCATGGAAATTTAAAAAAAACGATTTTAGCAGCATTTAAATCATGCATATAGTATGATCAATCTCTTTTTAATGTAAGGAAACCACACAAGCGAGCTACACAGGTAGGAGTACCCGGCAACGAAGAGATGTTCCTTCAGAGGCTGAGGGTAATGGAGATAACACTATGTATCGTGGTATGCGTTGCTCACCATCTTCCTCAACTTGTACACAACAAAAAGGCGAGGAAATGGTTATGGATTTTGAAAATTTGGACTGGTTTCGAAACATGGTGGGGAGCGAAGAGCGAAGTACTACAGCTGAACCTACAATTGACCGTTCCCACTCTCGTGACGTACCCGTCGTTGAACCACCAGTTGTTTCCGCTCGTCCATACCTAACAGGTGAGAGAGCACCAGCAGTTTCTGAACGCCCATACGAAAATCCATACGGGCTTCCATATGAACGTTCCACAACAACAATTCTGGAAGGAACCCCTCCGAGTCCTACCAGTGAGCCGGATGAAGAATATTACGAAGATTCTTATGAAAGTTCTCAAGAACTACCATATGAATCAACTACTCAAAGAGCTAATGAAAGTCCTGCTGAAACTTCGGCGCCGCGACAGAGTGAAGAAAGAGCTACTGACCGACCTACGCACGATCCTTACGGGCGGCCTGCAGAAAATCCACACAATGGCCAGACGGAAAATTACCATCATTATCCTACGGAAGATCCTTATCGACGCCCTTATGAAGATCCACATCTACGCCCTTCCGAAAACCCTTATAGAACCCCTCATGAAACCCCCCGAAGAACTTCTCATGAAGATCCTCAAAGAACCCCTTACGAAGACCCTCGGAGAACCTCTCATGAAGACTCTCGTAGAACTCCTCATGAAGACCCTCGTAGAACCCCTCATGAAGACGCCAGAAGAACTTCTCATGAAGATCCTCGAAGAACTCCTTATGAAGACCCCCGAAGAATCCCTCATGAAGACCCTCAAAGAATTCCTCATGAAGACCCTCGAAGAACCCCTTATGAAGACCCTCGAAGAATTCCTCATGAAGACCCTCGAAGAACCCTTTATGAAGACCCTCGAAGAACCCCTTATGAAGACCCCCGTAGAACCTCTTATGAAGACCCCCGTAGAACCCCTTACGAAGACCGTCATGGACGTCCATCAGAACGTCCGGATGAACGACCTACCGAAAATACCAATGGCCAGAATAATTTATATCCACATGAGCAATCAACAGCACGTTCGTCGAATCCCTCTCATCATCAGTTTGAACAGCAGCCACGGTACCCTTCAACAGATCATTCTTACCAGAGCCCTTATCAGCGACCAGGCCAACACGCTCAAGGAAGTCCTGAAGAAATCTCTACAGCCAACCCTCATGAACAGTTCAATCAACGGCCCTATCATCATAATCATGCTGTTCAGCCTACTCCACAATCTCCATGGTCCCCACTGGAAACTGCATTGGCAAAGAGCAGAGATATCATGGAAATTCGGGACTCCGTTTTAAGTCATATGGTTCCACGTCTAATACTAACACATGATTTCCATGACGAAAAAATTATATATACTGACAAAGCGGACAGCGTAATTCGAATGAATACTTTTAACGTTAAAGGGGAAATAGTTTACACAGTAAATTGTGTAAGAATGACCTCCACAAATAACAGATGTTCCAATGGAGTCATTCACATAGTCAGTAAGATGATGACACCAGTGACCCAATCATTATTTGACCTGGTTTCTAGCAATCCTAAACTGTCCATTTTCAAATCATGTGAGCTACACCTTTATTCTACCTATTCTGAATACTACCTTTATTCACATACATGTTTAACGGCATATCCATATCATATTTAATGTTGAAATTTTACAGTGCTCGAGAAAAGTGAAAAGTTGGGGGATCTCCGAGATAGAAATCAGCATTTGACCCTGTTTGCTCCTTCGAACGATGCTTTAATCAGTTTGGCCCCCAAATTTCTAGCACGATTACGGAATGGCGGTTCCTGTTTAGAAAGTATATTTTACATTTTTCATTAATTATCATATTTAGTGTAGGTTTCAAAATGTTGATAAAGTGAATGATGTTTTTAGGAATCATCCGCAATCACATCGTGCCGGTAACATTTTGTACATCCGTCTTTCAAAAGAAGGGACAAATCCGGAACTTAAATCACGACATTATGGACGTCGAGCGTATTAGTAAGACGGAAATATCCATTAATGGAAGTCAGATAATGGCAACTGATGTTATGGCCTTAAATGGTGTTGTTCAAATACTTGACGGAGTTTTGATGTCAAAGGAAGGTAAACACCTTGGAATTTTTGAGATTTTTTGAACAGTATCCATGAAGCATTTGGAACCCCGTAAATTTTTGATTTCCTTAATGATTTTTACTAGTGCATGAATTAAACATTCCTTTTACTAACACAGACGGGCCTCTGTCAACAAGACTAGCAAATATTGGTCTAACAACTTTCAGCACTTATCTTAAACAAGCAGGAATAGCTTTAGATGATTTCAAAGACGTTACCGTATTTGCTCCATCGAATGAAGCTTTTGAAACTCTTTCCGAAGAAATTAAAGCCGATCGGCAGGTTATTCCTATCTTCCTTCAATATTTTTTAAAAATGATTACAATCCAATAAAAACTAATTTACAATGCGTTCAAAATCAATTTTGCTTGCAGAAACTTGAGACCATTTTGAAGTACCATATTGCCACCCCAGGGGTACAAGCCTGTGATTTTACCAACGAGCAAAAAATGACAACGGAGGTCAGGGGCTCTTATATTCGAATGAATAAGTATGAAGATGTAAGTTTTTCCATGAATTAAATAAGTATTAAAATGGTGGAATAAATGTATGTAATCTTCAGTTTAAGCTGTTTTTCTTCTTTTCTCAATAAGTCAACAGGATATAGATCAGAAGTAACAGCTCAGTGTGGTCGCCTAACGAAACTTAGCGAAGTTGCATGCAACGGAGTCGTTCATACCCTTGACAGGGTTTTGGCCCCATTGGATATGGACATTGCCCAAGTTCTAAGGACGAGAACGGAATTCAACATTTTAAATCGATTGATTGCTGTAAAAAAAGAATGGCTATTTTTTTAACACACATTTGTATAATTCTTGTCAAATTACTGAACTGGGGATGATTTTTATTGATTACTTGTGACAAAATTCACTACAAGTTCTGGTCAATTTTAAATCTATCTTTAAAATTTTCCAATACCAAGTTTCATGAATGTTGTACTTAATTCTATGATTTGCAATGTATGTAAAACTAAAGGTCGCTTTTCCCCAGGAAAATGGATTAATTGATTTATTACGGGGACCCGGCCCCATGACAATATTCGCCCCGACTGATGAAGCATTTAATGCCCTACCAAGAGCCACCTTGGAATCATTATTAAGGCCTGGTGAAGAAATACAGAGGATACTCAAACTTCACATTATTTCACGTAAGCTAATTCTAGAGAATATCTTCACATGAAAATGTTTGTTTCAAAAGCTGGTGGAAATTTTCATAAAAACTTTCTACCCTTCCAGAAAATCTCTGTTGTAGTGGAATTTTCCCACATGGACTGTACTCACAAAGTGTAGTGACTCTATTGGGGGGTCAGCGTGTTGGAGTACACAAAGGCAGGAATGGAGATTTTAATTTTGGGAGTGGTAAAATTTCTACTTGTGACCTCATGGCTTCCAATGGAGTTATCCATGCAGTTGACTCAGTAAGTCCACTTTCTCCTTTCCAAGTACTCGTCTTTAATCGTGTAGGAAGGCCAAGTAATTCCAATTTTTTCCCTTCCTTTCCAGGTTAAAGTCTCAATATGATACATTGTTGAAGCTCATTATATTGGAAAATCACAAGATAAAAGTTAACACCATTTAATAAGGTTATTGTACGACTATTTATAATCAGCATTGTTAAAGTTGTAATTACTCTTTAAAAATAATTTTTTTAAATCCCATCCACATTTATATTACCTCTATGTACATATACCTCATTTACAAGAATTTACGTCCACTAAAAAATCAGTTCTAAATATACATACCACATTGACCTGCTTTATTTCAACAAATCATTGTGGGTAAAATATCAATTTTGAGTTTATTATTAGATGAATTTTTTGGGCCAAAAAACAGGATTATTTTTTGTGGACTATTTTTGTCTCTGAATTTTCCAATGACAAATTGAATTATTAGTGAAAGAATTTTTTTTAGTATTTTTCCTTTTGTAAGAGTTTTTTAGGCATCAATGATTACCTTTTTTAATGCATTTTAGCAAATGTTTACACAATCATTTTCAATTTAATTGTAACTTCCTAGTAACTAACCATTCAAAGCCTGAACAAGAACGCGGAAGGTGCTCTTGCTCTTGAATAAGATTAAAAATGTTTATTGATTCAAAAAGTCGGGCCCAACGAAAGCAGTGTCAATAATAATTATTGTAAAATCTTTGCTTTAAATAATTTGCTTGAAATTTTTTAATTAATGGTCTTGACTAATGAATTTGTAGTCTTCACATATATCCTTTCCTTACTTTACATTGTGCCTTGAAACTGGTCCAGCTTTTTAGCCGGTCACCATAACAAACTGGTTTGCTCCTTCCCTATAATTATTAGTAAACTCTTTATCTATTTTTAAATAATAATAATCATACTGATTGACAGTAATAACATAGAATTCCAGAATATCCAGACAGATCAAGTCTGAATGAATTGAGTTTGGACTTGGACCCGTGCGCACAAGGTAAAATATGAAACGAGGACTGTCGAAAATCAATGAGACCCCAGTCAGATAGTGTGAACAGGACGTAGTAGTAGCAAAGTGCAGTCAAAATATAAACATACACACAGTCTCAAATGTGAATGTTCTTTACCTACGACTCGTTCTCGTTGGCATGCTTTTTCCTTTGCGCATATAAGAATACAAGAGCCGTGTAGTACTTGGAATTTGGAATTGATATGCGTCTGTTTGGGTCCAGTGTCCAAACCTAAGGGCTTGTATTTAAGAAGCCTCACTCTAGCCCATTCAAGCTCATTCTCTCCGTCAACTTCGACAAGAGTAGAACGCAATAGACACTTTTACTTGAATTTTTTTAGAAAAAGTTATTAAAACAGAGCAGCCTTCGTTGCAAATATTTCCTTATTCCATCGTATGTACAAGAGTGCGATGGAAATTGCATATTTCGACAGTTGCAAACATTTTAGTACTAGGTCGAGGTGTCACATATTACCAGCCAGGTGAACGCTCTCAGTTTTTTTATTAACCTATTGCAAAAATAAGTCATCCCTCCTCAAATGGGACAATAATTATTACTCTAATATCAAAACACACCATCAGATTTTTTGGGAACCCGCAGCATTATTTCATTATTCCGGAACAAGTAAGTACATTTATACTTAATTCATACCTTCACATATCCCTTGTATATAATTTCCCATCCAATTGTTCCACATTAAGGTCACATCCGTCAAAATTTCTGCCCAAAATTTTTACCCAAATGTATAATCTCATTCCTAGAAAATTGTCCATTTCCTATAAAAGTTCACCTGAATTTTTCCCATGACGTCATTTTTTAATCTTAAACTGTAATTTCTTGACCTCTCCAACAGTATTTTTCCTTCCCATATTTCACAATCCCGGAATGTGGAATGACTTCATGCCTTCCGATAAAAAAAATTTTTAATGGATCATTTTTACGTAAATATTTGTACCATCCCGACCATAGGAACATAGAACATTTAAATTACAATGGCAATTTTTATGCATTTCAGAACTCTTACTCCAACAAAATATAGCAACTATTAGACCCGTATCGGAATTACATATACGTACATACAACTATCTTGTAGTGGTTTACAATGAAAACCGACGCATTTGCAAGTGCCTTCCAGGAGCTTAGCGTTCCAACAAAGTTAGTTACTGCTGGAGCTGCCGCATGCTTCGCAGACTTCGTCTCTTTTCCTTTGGATACGGCCAAAGTGAGACTACAGGTTAGTTAATGCAAAAATGCATACATATTTTTTTTTACAACTTTCCTCCTCCACATGCACATTCTGCCAGACTCTCACTTTTCCCTTCCATTTATACATAGGCTTTTAGCCCACATGTAAGTAGCTGTATTCAAATACAAACAGCAATGTTTACTTAATTTTCTAAAAATTGGGCTAAATAAATTAGAGATTTTCTTCCAACTTCTCTGAAAATAACGGCCGTTTCTGTCCATGGAATTTCTATTGTTCTTAAGTCGTAACTATTGTTAAGACATACATACAATCTACGCAAGGACTTATTTACATCGCACAATGCATTATTTATTGCTGTAGTCCAAAGTTCATAGCTTATAAAAGCAGGGTATAGGGCGGGCTCGTAGAATCAACATCAACATCCTTAATAATAGAATGACCTTTGCTACTATTTTTAAATTCCCCAGGTCTTTTATATGAGGGAAATTAGACATAAAGTTGGGTAGTAAACACACACGTTTTGTCGTTCAATGCAAGTAACCGGGAGGGAACTATGATGAAGCATATGTAAAGGACATGGTTACAGTTAAATACAAGCTTCTGTGCTATCTGTGTATATAGTCAACAGTCAATATTTTAGACACGTTTTTATCGTTTTGTCATCATGTAAATGTTTGTATATGTAAAGACATGGGGAAGGGTGTGCATAATAGCGGATTACCAAAGAGCCATGAAGTATTTAGTAAGTAAATAAATAATAGGCTGCGGATGTGAAAGGAAAAATGCTATAGAGTGGGAATTGTATTTGAGATAAATAATGTTATGGGGTGTGAAGCAAAGTGTGCATAAGTATTTCTATTGAAAAGTGACATTTGAATTTGGCCTGCTATAGTTGTTGTTGAACTTTGTACTCTGATTGCCAAAGCGACGCATTTTGACTCGATCCTTTCAGACTTTGTACTCTTGCCTTTGGACTCATTGTCATCAATTTCTGGTTTAGCTTCACTTCTCCTTCACGTTTCTCTTTATTATTGTATCTACATATATTTATGTATTAGAGAAAAGAGTGTTTACATAATTAAATGCATTGCATGAAGAACGACTAGTCTCAATCTTATAGGTCATTAGCTAAGCAATGATTAAATGTCATTTAACAGGAGCAATTATTAACTGTTTCAAAGGCTTGGTTTTTGTATACATAGTAATTAAATTGGATATATTTCCGCTTTAGGTACAAGGAGAAGTTCGAGTACCAATTCCATTGGTAGTGAGCCACTGTCTGGCTTCAACAGGATCAACATTGGGATTTCCGTATGTGACTACTGTTCAGTACCGAGGGATTTTGGGAACACTTCACACTATCACGAAAGAAGAGGGATTTAGGTAAAAACAATAATATGAATGTTATTGCTGATCTTGTAAAATCTAAGCCTGTTAAGGGAGCGAAGCACCCTAATTTCATGATGTTGGTGTCCTCGTGTGTCTGTGTGCACGTGAACTCCTTGGGACTGGAGATGATAGATTATTAAAGTTTGTATACATTTTATTTACAATGTTTTGATTTGTAAAATCCAGGAGCCTGTATAATGGACTCAATGCTGGGCTTCAAAGACAAATGTGCTTTGCAGCCGTCCGGCTGGGAATGTATGAGCCGGTTAAACAATATTATCAGAAGTTGTGCAAAGGTAGGCAGTTTTAACTTACTCGGTTGAGTTATAAGGAGAGTTCAAAATTGATTGATTATTATTGACCTTTGAAGAAAGTTCATATCTAAAGAATGGGAAGTTGTGATTGACGTAGGATGTTGTTAAATAATGGAAGTTTGATAGTAATGGGTGGGTTTTTAATTGGAGTTTAATGAGTTTTATTTTATGATTTGCTTTATAGTGGATTCAACCAATGGAGGAGTACTTGATGTGATGGCGAGAATAATGGCGGGTATGACAACGGGTGGAATGGCGGTGATGTTTGCTCAGCCAACGGATGTTGTCAAAGTTCGATTCCAATGTCAAGTGAGGTCAGCACTTTCGGAGGGTGGTGCGAAATCTTTTACTGGAACTTGGCAGGCTTATAAGGCTATCTTTTTGAAGGAGGGTCTTCCTGGGCTGTGGAAAGGTAATTTTCCACGCTATCTGGATTGTAATTTTGGGATAGGATTAAGAAGAGATAAAAATCCGGTTATCATTAAGAAATTATTGAAGTAAAAATGTTTTTTATAATTTTTTTCAGGAACTTTACCCAATGCTGGCAGGAATGCAATCGTAAATGTCTCCGAAATTGTTTGTTATGACTTGGTGAAAGAAGCTATTCTTCGACGTGGACTCCTCAATGACAACATTTTTTGTCACTTCTCATCCGCAGTAGTTGCAGGTTTGTGATTTTTTTTTGAATATTCAAAATTTTAATTTATGCTTATCATAGAAACATGTTTTAGGTCAAATTGAAATGCAGGTTGTTGAAATGTAGTTAATCTAATTGATTCGATTCTTAGGTTTTTGTGCAACAATTTGCGCTTCTCCAGTCGATGTGGTCAAGACCCGTTACATGAATTCAGCTCCTGGAAAATACAGAGGAGCTTTTGATTGTGCAGTGAAGACATTTATGCGCGAAGGTGGAAGCGCCTTCTACAAAGGTTTTTGGCCATCCTTCTCCCGTCTCGTGTCTTGGAACATCGTCATGTGGATCACTTACGAGCAACTTAAGAAAGTTGCTGTTGAGCACTGTGCCCCTCACTGATTGAAACTAGGAAGTGCGCTCGATTTCCTCAATTCCAACCGTTTATGTAGCGACTATAAAGAAGTTTTAGCTTGCAATCGATAGATCTTCAATGATATAGCAATATGTACATCTACCTCGGTACACCCAATCACTATGTACGTACATTAGGAGGAGAGTATATTATTGGGACCATTTTAGACATAAAAAATGGATTTTTATACATAGTAACTCTTTTACTTTTTAATTTGACAGCGTGATTTCTCTCATGCTAAAAATCTCGACGTCTGTTCTACATACTTAACTAGTTTCTTAGGCTGTGTGGGTCTCAATCTGACTGGTATTGTTTTAGGGTTCTACTTTCATCCACTATCAGTTTATTTATACACCAATAAAAAACAAAATAAAATATCCTAAAGGGAATGGCTTAAAAAACTGTAGGTCGGTTCGTTGATTTTGAATTATGACTATACTGCGCCGTGGATTTTCCATGATATAGCTGGAGCTTAAAATTAGAGCATCAAAAGCCACCTTGTTGTTATCAAATTGTAATTTATTACTAGACTATATTTAGAATCACCAATAACATGGCACTCAGTTAAATGGAACGATATTCGTAATATATTTTTTTCTGTACAAAAAATTCATGCTACAACTAGCTGCATATTTGCGGTGGTGGAAGAGTTCATGAAGGGGCATTTCATGCGATCATTATATTGCATGCATAAATTGTTACAACAATAAATGTAGATACATAAATAAAATACTAACGGGGAAAACGGAGTTTCCTCTATTACCCTGATTGTCCTTGATTGCAGCTTCTATCGTAGAGATCCTATTTGTGACTACGGAGACATATACAAATACTAACGAAATAACCACGTCGCTTTTAAAATCTTACTAACTATATAATTTGATCTTGATAACTAAACACTGATGAGATGAGGCCGTTTTAATTATTTCTTTGCATTGATTTGAGCGTAAATCTGAGCCTTGCATTACGTTTCCAACCTTCAGTCTTCGGTCAGTCATCATGCCGCTCCACCAAACGAGCAAAATCCTTTAGGTGGTTGAGCGTCAAATCTGAAAAATTAAAATATTATTGTACTTCTTGAACAACTGTGCAAACGCTTGAGTCATCGCTATAAATACTTCTCAAGTTTTTTTTAATAAAATAAAACCTACGGCAGCCCATATCGGATGTGCACAGAGTTCGATGAATTTCAACTGTCAAATTCGGCATCCTTTGCAAAATGCAACGTCCAGTCAGACGGGAAATAAACATAGTGATCCTTCTTGGAGCAGCTTCATTACACGATGCTCTGTTGTGTTTCAAATGAATTTCAAGCTTCTTCATCTCTAAAATCATAACACGACAAAACAAATCTTTTAATACCTATAAACACTCATCGCGTAACTCATATTATATAGATAAATAATTATTAAGGAATTAAATCTAAGTCTTACTTGGAAAATGAAGCAGACATGAATGTTTGGGAACAATTTCCAGAGTATCAAGCTGTTGAATATTCCTCAATAAATATTTCGACTCTTCTTTACTGATACCGCAAAAATAATCATCGTAATTGAAAAATGAGTCCAACTTCTCAAATTTACAGACATAAGTCTCCAAATCCGGCCAACCCACACTTAAATTACTGAACAAGCGAAAACTCCGGATCCCATGGTTAACAAACAAGGTATTTGCGTTGGGGAAAATAATCTTAAGAGCTGCAAAATTAATTAGTGGAGCCAACTGCGTGTAAGAATTTTGAGGCACAACGAATTTCCTCACAGTCTCGCATTTATATTGGATCTGATCCTCCTCCACCTCCTGATCCTCACCTCCAAAGTAAAAATCTCTCTCATAATTCTCCATTGAACAAGTTTGCGTAACCAAAACTTCCGTGAGATTTGGGAAGAATCTGGGCCAATCGACTTTCGAAAGGGTGACAAAGCCTTCATCATTATGTAAATATCCCGTCACTTCCTGAATATGCAATTTGTGAAGGTTCTCCAAAATCGGGATATCCCATACCCGTGTCATTAAGAGAAGATCCAAGTTGTCCACACAAAGACACTCCAACGAATTCTCACTTGCAATCAGAAGCATTCGGAGTATGTGGGCGACTTTCTGTACCTCCGGTACTGGCCAATCATGAAACATACGAGAATTTTCGTCTTTAATTCGCGTGGAAAATCTCAGCTGCTTTAATTGTGGAGCCTCCATCGCAAATTTCCATACTAAATCCAAGGGATCTTGAAGTGGTTGGAAATTAAAATCCTGCACGATGTGATGTAATTTCATTGGCAATAGGAATTCGAGACAGGTTGTTAAAATCGTTCCACGTATTTTTTCTAACCTCGGTGAAGCTTCCACCAATTCTTTGACGAAACTTGCTGGCATGGATTTACTCATGGAGTTGAGTAAATCCGAGGTAGGGAATTTCAAGTATTTCACGTTGGGCAAAAACTGACCTTCCAAATTCAGCCCGATGATTTGAGTCAATGAAGTTGTATTTTCCGGTACTCTCTTTAAACTCAAGCCTTCTAAAGCTTCCACTCGTTTAGTCAGTACTTCTTGGATGAAAAATATCGAGACGCAGGGCTTGGTTTTCAATTCTTCAAACTCCACTGTCAAATAATTGATTCTGATTTTTGAGAGTAAACATTTGGCAAAGATGGCAAGGCTCGTGTAGACTGTGCTAACGCTACATTCACAATCTGTCACTGTTAATCGTAGACCATTGAAAGGGATATTCCTGGTTCTCACAAGAAAAGAATCCAGATAATTGAGATCCCCACACATAATAACATTTAACGTGGCGAGGCTGCTCTTCACAGCTCGGAGTACTTCCCTTGAAAGACCATTCCAATTTTTGTTGACCAAAGCCGTCGTAAGTAACTCACGTTTTGGGAGACGACAGAGAATATTTTTCAGTATCTAAAGAAAAATCAAATTTTTGTGATTTTCATTATTCATAGAGATATTTATAATGATTACATGATTTTTTCACATGAGAAAAAATACCATAAGAAAGTTTATACTCACCAATGGAATGGAAACAATTTGTTCCGCAAGCATCCGTTCCTTGTCTTCATTAGAAACATCCTGTAAACAAATTATAAATTGGTCCGTTAATTCAAATAAAAATTTGGAGAGTACATTTTATGGGGAAATATTTTTAAATTCTACTTACCATATCATCATTTAATAATGACACTTTAGGTTGCTTTATCTTCCCCGGAGAAGAAATGTCTGGTGGTTCGGACATTTTTATTTGGAAGATTTCTGAGGTAAGGTCTCTTTACAAATTTTCTTGGAGTTTGAAAGTCTGTTGAATGTGTTGGGAAATTACCTCAATGTTTGTTCCATGTTGAATGAATAATAATATGGAGCTTCTAGAAGAATGCGATCTTTCCCTTAAAATTGTTTTCGTTTAGCTAGCTGTAAAATTGGATATAATTAACTGCGGAGAACATTACGCATTATGAGCTTCTGATGGGTATGATAAAAGTTGGAGACTTGTTTTTTGTTGTTGTTGTTGTCAAACGAGGTTCATGGTTCGCGCGTATTTTTCCGCTGTCGTGCGGGGAAAGCTGTGCGTAAAATATTAGGGGTGGATACTTTACAAAGGAATACTCCAAGCTGGGATGTTTGTTGACTTTATTGTGGGAAACTTTGAATGGTATACGTTTTTATATATGGAAATTTGAAATTTTATTTATTTTCCAATCTAGTTTTTAGACCCTGAATTTAATAAGTGACAATATAGTTTCAACAATTTATATAATGGCTTAGCATATGTGTTTCAATGAGCATAAATATGATAAAATAAAAGACATCAAAATTGAACCAATGCATTGCAAAAGATATAAATAACAAAGTAATTTTCTTTAAAATCCCATTTGCATTTCATTTTGGACTTGTTTTTCAGAAAAACTCCACATCCGAAGACAGTAAAGTAAGAAAGGGTTCGAGATGATCCAAAATAAGTGCTGTTTTTGGAAATGAAAAAGTAGAAATCAATAATTTTGGTTTTAAAAAATACTGAAAGTTTTAAAGAAATATCAAGAAAATTTTAAAACATACTGCAGTTGTTTTGTTGACGGCATAAATTCCTATGAATATTCACAGACAATCCTGGCATACGAGAGAATGCACATGAAATAGTCAGTTGAGAAATTACTATAAACTGATCAATGGCTGGAGGATCACTGCAAGGCCACGACCAATGACGGAAATGAATTTCCAGTTTCTTGAGCTCTGGAAATAAACATTTAAGGTTTTTGATTTTGGTTGACGTGGAGGCTTCAAAAACTAAATGCAGAAGAATAATAATTACTTGTCAGGCTACAAAGCGTAGGTCCCGTAGGAACTATCTCAAGTGAGCTCGGCTCCTTAACATTCTTCCGCAAAAATTCCGCTTCTTCTTTACTAATACCCAAGAATAGGTTATCAACATTATGAATGGGCTTGTCGGCACGCAAATTTATAATTAATTTTTCCACATTCGGCCAAGCAGTCAATGTTTTCTGGAAAAGGCCAAAAAATGTATTGACAGATTCAAAATCCAAAATCAGTGTCTTAATGTTTGGAAAAAGTCGCATCAAATTTTCCAAACAAGTCTCACGAAGGAAGCTTGCGTATGTGAGACCCAGTGTTTGAACAGTGTCAACTGAATATCTCACAGATGAGTTCAAGAACTCCTGAGGTGCGTAAAATTCGAGACGAAACCGCCCTCTCGTAAATATATTATCGTTAATCGTGACTTCCTTCAATTTTGGAAAATACTTCAGCCAATCGAGCCCACCCAAATATTCATTTACATCAGTGGCTCCAAAGTTCCCGTGAGCCGTTCTTATTGGTAGTTGCAACTTGCGAGCATTTTTCATAGCAGGGACTTTCCATTTCAAAATTATTAGCAATAAATCCAAATTACTTATATGAAATTCTTTCAAACTGTTTTCGCATGACTGGAGCAAAATGTTTAGAATATTCGCAGCACTTTGCATTTTCAAACTCACGGCTCCATCATCCGTCCTCACGTTTGCCTCTTCCATTGTTGAGAATCTCAGGCGCTTTAGCTGGGGCTCGCTCAGTGCAAATTTTAAAACCAGATCCAGGGGTTGTTGCAGGGGATAGAAAGAAAATTCATTTAAAATTACGGGCAACTTTAATGGTATGAGAATCTCTAAACTTTTATCGGCTACAGTTCCGTAAACTTGTTTTAGATTTGGCGATGCTCTGATTAATTTCAACTGCAAATCTTCTTGGAAGCACGGGAAGCGGAAGCGTTGTAAAAAATCATTCTCTTGAAAAAAAGAGGGGAATCCAAGTTTTGTCAATTTCGGCAGATGAATATCTTCCAAAGGAATTTCCGACCATGGATAATGGTAGTTGACTACCTCTTGAAAAATCAAGCTTTCCAAACTTGATGCCTTTGAGTGTAGGACTTGGAGCATGAAAATAAAGGACATGCAGTAAGAATGAAATGGAAGCAATCTAACGTTCAAAAACTTGATGACAACTTTCGATAATAAAATCCTCAGAGTTTCTTCCAGAGTCTGAAGACCAGCGACTTTGTAAAGGCTCGGACAGTTACATGTCTGCCCAAATGTTATAGAAACACCATTAAAAGGTAGATGGATGCCATTTTTAAGCATCTCAACGAAAGGAATGAAGTTATGACATGCTCGAATTTGTAATTGAACAACTTTGTCATTGCGCAGGACTTCCCGGGATACAAAATCCCAGGTTTTGCTAACCAGTGATGTCTGTAATACTTGTTCTTTTGAGAGGTTCCTCAAAATTATTTTCAACAGCTATAACAAATATTAAAGCAAATTAAATGGACTTTATGACATTCCGAAACACTGTCGGCTTTACAATGATAATCTTTTACTACACAAGAAAAATTGACCAGGTAAATTTTTCCTTACCAATGGATTAGAAAAAACCTGGTCTTCTAATGATACATCATTGGAAGTGTTCTACAATTCATATGGTTCAAAATGCCAGTAAGCTCAAAAAATGATTACTTTTCCATTGTCTTAAATGGATAATTTGTAATATAAATAACTTACATATTTCCAACTACTGGCTGGTAAAAGGGTGCCTAGCGGAGTAGATATAGACATTTTTGGATGGGCACTTGTTCATTCCTATATAATTACTCTTCCTAGCAATGCTTGTAACTCTTGAGTAAAATCGTATAAATTATTTTAATACTCAAACTATGATCAGCTGGTTGTTAGATAGCATATTGCTCCAAGGTTATTGCGTCCTACTTTGAATGAATTAAAATGTTTAGTTGCTAAATAGATAGAATTTTACATGTATATTTGTCACTTGATACAAGCGCTAATATGGTTTTTAAGGCTTTAATGTTTTGCTCACTGTGTCAACTCCTGCTATATAGGAGCATAAATACAAAGGGTGAATGGGTGAGTGCCTTACTAAAAAAAATTGTTTTTATGCATTTCAATGAGCTGAATAAAATTATTATAAGATTTTAGTGAGCATTTATCAATGTAATAATAATGCTCTCGATTTTACATGTCACTACAAATTCGTAATGCGATGTAAAGATGTGCGAAATAAATAATATGGCAGCAGCTAAACATCTTGGTCTACAGCAACTCAAATCCAGTATACCGTTCGGGATTAAATCCCTGCACTGATATTATTTAGGTATGTGTACCGCTGTTGGGTACACTTCATTTCCAACAAATATAATTTTAAAAAAAGCTAATTTGGTTCTGAAGAAAAAGTGCGCCCCTTTTGAATTTTCATTAATTTCAATAACAGTTTTATTACCGTAAATGTAAATATTACTGAAATTCTAGCCAGTCTAATTATTTTGCTTTCTTAGCTCGGTTTTTTTGAATTTTTACCATTTAAGGAAATGTGTGGTAGATTTGCTATAATCTACATTCTTGGACATTCGATGAGTGTACCTGGAGAAAACTTTCAATAATTAATGATTGGCTCGAGAAAATATCAAGGACATTCATAAGGAAACCTCATGAAGGAAAATATTTCACTGGCTCGTGTTATATACATATCTTAAAACTCCAGGTATACTTAATGAAAGCTTTCCACAAAAAATATGCTTCACCAGCCTGGGTTGGTAGAAAGAGTGAGTGGGTAGCGACAGCCTTACAGTTAAATTACGGAGGTTCGGAGTAGATTCTTAAGTACAATTTCATTAAGCTACTTTAGGTACCATCAATACATATTGGCTTACTTTTGTACTCCAAGTTTCCCTACTGTTCATTAGTATATTTGGTGTGCTATAAAATGGTTGTTAAAAGCTAAATTATTTAATTAAAAAGACTCGTGCACTTCATACATTATTTAGTTTCACGTGTTCAACGTTGAATACGTCAAGTAAAGAAGCTCCTATATCCAAACACAATACCAAAAATGTCTGCGAAATGTCGGTCTAAAGAGCGAGTAGCTATAAATTTTCTAGGAAATGTAATGGGAATTTCGAGTTACGAATGTGAGTTAGCTCTTAGGCAAAACTTTGTAGGTAGTTCAACTGAAAAAATATCATTTACTCAAATAGCGCCAACTTTTATGGAACAACTTTAGTTGAGTCTGTGGGGTTGGAAGACTTATATTGTATATGTAAAATTGTTGTGTAAAACAGTTCTAAATATCTAAAAGGGCACATTAAAATACGAATTAAGCTGGAAGGAAAAGCAAATGTAGACTTGAATTTACTTGATTCTTTCGTCCCACAGCCGGGTTTTAACCAGTAAGGTACGTGTACTCAAATACTACCCGGGATTTCCGATTTTCTTATAATATTCTGTCAACACAACATAAAATTTTCCCACACAGGGAATTTAATAACTCCAAGAAGGCAATCCACATTTTATAGAAACCATTTTTTACTTCGTCTAAATTGATTTTACCTTAGGATTTTACGAGTAGTATGTCAAAGCAATGATTTTGGCGTGTTTAAAGTCATATTGTATTTTCACAAATGAAAATTAGATACTTAAACGCACGTCCAGAATATTTCTTCTATTGTCCTTACATATACTCTGTTATGATTCAGCTACGAGCTTGCATTCCGCGTCTCTCCATGTAGTACAGAGGAAGAACTTAAGAAATTTGACATGTATCCATATTTTCCACTTTTATATCTCAACTACATCCTTTTGAATTTTTCAGCCTCAATTATTATTCACAAAATAAAAAGAAGCGTGTTCAAAAATGCTTTCCGCTCTGGATTTTCAACTCAATTTGATGGTAATGGATCAAATCAGTAAATGGAGTATTCTTCCTATAGCACTGGATTGGGATACAGGGGAGGTGCGGTTCATGACTGGAGTCTGGAGACTTCGGATCTGGAAACTTCAATTCATTGTTTTTCAAATTCAGTTGCTTATAAAATTCCTTCTCCTCATTCCTGCATTGTATGGGGAGGAAAATATTAATTTGGAGAGCCTATGCCTTCACATTATGTATTTGGTCCTTGAAAGTGTGGCATGGTACGAAATGAGGTACGTCTTTCACTTAAAAGGCGAAGAAAATTCCTACCTCCTTTCTTTGGTTCACGAAGACAAAGGATTTCCATGCATTCCAATGAAAGGTACGTAAGGCGAGAGGTTTATTTTATGCGGGGTCGGATGATCTGGGACACGGGGTGCCTCGATCAAGCTGCTATTTGAAATAAGCAGGATGCTCCGGCCCTTGTGTTTTGCAAATTATTATTCTAAATATTATATATGTACTTCGATTAAGAAAACTAGATATTTTCAAATTGGTGCATTTATTTTGATCTGATAGGAAGAAAAAACATGAAGGATTGGATATTTTCTCTCGCCACACGTTCACTTACCGAACTTGTAATAATTTTCTGTCCGTTCAGTTTCATATTTTGCTACGTATTCGGCATGGGCTTGGTTCTTTGGGACCAACTAAATCAGAATATGTTTGTCTTCTTATGGTACACAAATATCCCGGATACCTACAAAAATCCATTCTCTTTGGCCGTTACGTATCTCCTCGACTGCTGGGGGTTTCTTTCCCTAACAGCGTGCGTGTATCTCAGTTCGTACTGCATTCTAAACGAAGTTTCTACACTGAGAGTAGGCCCTCTCTCGAGGCTATCGGCAATTATAAAGTTAGCCATCCATTTATATTTTTAGTTTATAAAACATTTATCACTCAAAGTTTTCGTTCCTACTAAATTTCATTATAGTAATAATCATGGAATAGTAAGATATGATTGTGAAACTTATAAAAAGGTTGTAAGGGCTTGGCCATAAAAATCGACCTGAATAAATTATTATTATTATTATTATAATCATGGAGCAATAACCCCTTACATGTTTTTGGTTTAGGGAATATAAAAATCGAAACCTTGATCAGAGTGGGGCTGAAAAAATTGTGAAGGAATTCCGAATGGGCACATTGAAAATCAAACTACTAAACCACGTGTGCGCAGATTTACATTACCTCACAAAACTCGCCTTGTTATTTCTGTCGACTTTCTGTATTTTCATGGGCATGAAACTTTGGGGAAATAATCCAGCCATTGCAAGTCTCCTCCTTTTCCTTGGCTTCTACTGCATTGTACTCTTTATATACTTCTTTGGGAACATGTATGAGATTCCAGAAAAGATGGCTGACCTAAAGAGGAGAGCAGGATCGGTGAGACGTGGAAGAAACGTGGGTGTGGAAATGAAATATTTGGAAAAATCCTTGGTCTCAGTTGAATGCGAAGGAATTAAAGCGGGATCGTTCTCCACGTTTGATCAAAGCTCAACCCCCACATTCATTGATTTCGTCTTCGGTCAAATTGTCGGCTTGTTTATTACTTTCCCGTAAGCCCCGTTTCCTATTTCATATAGCTTCAGACCAAGCTTCAGAAGGTGCCCTTCGTCTGCTCGTCCTACGAAACTGAAGGAGTCAAGGTCTATGGGGTGGATGCCATAGCCTGTGGAATTTTAATACGACCCTTGTACAGACCAGTCTTTGGCATATTTCGAGGGCACAGCTTCATTAAACCGCGATTTGGCATGGGTATAATCAAATAATTTGCCGGCGAGGATTCCGTCTTAACCTATTTTATGGTAGAAATGTCGGAAATGTTCCGCATATGTACAGAGCAAGTCGTCGCCTAAAGTGCAAAAGGGTCTATAATTTTCGTAACGTTATGGGAAAAACAAAATTATAGCCCCTTTTGCACTCTAGCCGACGATATATCAGTTGGTTGAATGCATAATATTCAATGTTAGTTTAAACAGAGGATTGAATACAGACTACAAACCCTTGCTTTACGTGTCGGTAAATGCTGATTGCTTTGCACTCTTATGTTTTTTGAAGTTAATACACCCAATTGTTCTCAACACTATAACGTCATCATATATACATAGTATAGGAGAAAGTGCTAGGAAATGAAGTGGGGGAATGTTAACTTTATGTGAGAGAATAGGAAAATATTGTAATACCGATACAAAGGCTTTGGCCTGCAGTGATTTTATTATAAAAATGTAAAAAGAGAGAGAGAGAGAGTAATATAGAAATGGGCAGAGCTTTGCTCTGTAAATAGGAGAAAACTGAAGTGAACAACCGGACCAGCAGAACTGAACCGTTCTTCTTTTTCTTTTGCTCCTCATATGCTCACATCACTCTCAAATCTTATTGTTACGGAGTAGCTTGACGTAATTCTCACACACACGTACTGTCGGGGCAAATTTATTTTAGCAATAAGCAATTATGACGTGGACAGGTGTTCACAGCAAGAGCAAATCACGTTTCGTAAACGGCCAGGTGAGGATGCTGTGATTGGCTAATCACACGTTGCACGTGACAACTCACCAGGCCTGCTGCTTATGAAGCAAGCAATATTAAATTGCATCAACTACATTCATGGACTATTGGATTATGGAACATCATATATTACATGTCCCTTCAACGAATACTAACGCTTTCAAAGTTAATTGAAAGTTACTACTAAAGTACCTCATTGTAAGGCGAATAGCACTCAATAGCATGAAGTATTGCTTTTGTGTGGAATTAACTTGAGAAGGTTTGCTTGCATTAGCTCGTCTACATATTCACCAAACAGGTACATATGCTAAAATTCTAAGAAGAATGGGAACGGTTTTTTAAGGTTTTTCTTAATGAAAAGCTTTTATAACGCTACCTGACTCGGTTTATGTGACTCATACAATATGGAAAACATTTTAGCTCTTTGTAGGTATGGGAAGTGGCTATAAAACAGAATGTTGCCAGAATGTAGGAAATGCTTACTATTCTACGGACTGTTGCTATACTGGACATGGAGAAAAAAACTCCTATGAACCATGTGTACCATTTTTCCTTCAGAAATACAACCTTCTGAATATTCAAGTTATATGATTGTTAGTAGGAGCAGGCGAGGAACAGTTCAGTACAATCTTTGACAATTTTAGTAAAGAATTTCCCCTTCCTTTGTCAATGGTTGATGATATTATTGTTGCAGTCATACATGGAACATATTGAATAGCTTTTAATCAAGTGTATTGTTAATATGAAAATGACAAAATCATTATATATTGTTGAACCATGTCAATATGTCATACTGTGTCTTTAGGCAAATACCAAAGAAGTATCAGGGAAGTACAGCATTTCTATCTCTCAAGTTAGAATATCAACTATCGCAACTTACGAAAATTTTGCTTTTGAGAATGAGGTCCCTGAACTCCGAACTTTATCCAATGGCATAGGCAATAAGAATGAATAATTTTTTTTAAAAACCAACACAATAGAGCAAAATGGTTAAAAATTAAATTTTGATTTTACATTTGCAACGACCAGGAGACGTGTCCAACCATACCATGCGCTATAGCTTTTATTGTAAGTCTCAATATTTGAACTGCAGTGTTTAAATTGGATATGTAGCTGGAACTAGTTTATCGGCGAAATGTTGATGATGAAAGAAAACAAAATGCGGTTGATTTCATTTTGGTCGACATAAAAAGTCATCTATTTGTACCATCATTTGTGATTTTAATGAACTACAAAATAAAATCAAATCGAATTCTAGGATTTACAATATGCAATTGCCTAGGACGTAAGGTGGTTCATTGCTCAAAATATGTATATATAGAAGTCACACTTCCTCATTATCATTTTTCGGTCGTCAACTTGTCCTTTTAAAGGACTTTGGGTGGGTTTGGTCGACGTGAATAATTTTCTTTGCTCCTCACCCAACTGCCTAGAATCCACGACCACGACTTTTAATGAGGGAACAAACTTTGGCAGATTTCCAAGAGATTGTAGAGAAAACAAAACTCTCGCACCAACTCAAGAGGGAATCCGTTTTTCCGAACCAACACTAACGACTTGAGTATGGCTGTTAACGTCCATGAAATATGATTGGCAGTAAATTAATGAAAATCATCCTGTCTTCATTGCTTTTACTTGTGCTGTTCAGATAATTCTTTAATATCTTGCTATTTATTAAAATTTTCTATTGGATCTCAATAAGCTTTCATTAATAAAAATTGAAATAATTACATAATGGCAATTTCGACAGCATTTTAGGTAATAATTGTGGTTTATTTAATGGACCTGCATTAGTCAATTTTATATACTCAATTTCTTGCTTAAACATATTTACTTTGGTGAGCATTTACTCACTTTACATACAACATTTAACATTCAACATTCAACATTTACTTACTTCATTTATATGATGGCTAATGTAGGTTGGATGTGGTTGGTAATAGCTCCGTTATTTGTGTGCGGAAATCTGGTGCGAGACGAATTCGACAGAATCAAACACTTATTCTCCTAATACAATTTTAGCCCGGTAATCTACGCGATTGCTTTTACGATTTTACAAAGCTAAATGGGGTTGGATAGTATCATTCTATCATGAGCAGGCCCACCAAATTTTCTAAAATGATCGAATATATTGTTAGAACTAAGCCCTTGTCAGCATAATATTGGGATCCAATATAAAATCGAATGGGATTCAAGGATTTCAAAGTTTTCCCATTTAATTTGCTGCTCAAACGAGGGGCCCATTTTCCAATGAGCGTAGTTGATGTCTCATTAAATTCCCCTAGCAAAGTAAAAACGAGGGAAAGAAGCACCGAATCCCCAATTGCTAGGAAGAGAATCATAATTTTTATCGCATCAACCAGTTTAATGGCCCCAAACAGAGAATATATAGCAATTATCACCAGCAATGCTTGTACAACTGGTAAAATTGCCGGGCTGAAAAACTCCTGTACATGATTCTGAAGGATCACAAATTCTCGGTACTCCTTTAAAAACCCTCTTTCAGTCCTCAAAGAATTCTTGGACCAATAGCTTTTCCTATGAGGTCTGGAAAACAAAATCATTGCCATTTTCATTCTGGTAACACTCACAATTCTGTAAAAATTATTTACAATTTCCTCACATCATTTCTTGGAGTATGGAAGGTCCATGACAAAACCAGGGTAGAATTGGGAACAATACACACATTATGATTCCCATTGTAAGCAATAGAATGTAAAATATATGGATTCCCTCAATAATGCGAACACCCAAATGAAGATCTCCCGGATGATCTACTACGGATGTTAATAGCGTGGGAAGCTCTGGCATGAGAATTGGTACCACCAGACCCAATAGGACTATGATGGAAAAATCATAGTACACTCCGGCTAAAATAGCTTCACTTAAGTCTTCAAAGAACCAAAGAAATTTTTTCTTGGCCATTCCCTTCTCTTTGTATTTTGCTGTGTAAATAGTTTACAGTGTGACTTATTGTTAGAATTGGCCAAAAAAACAATACGAATTTTTATAATTATTGTATGTGCGATATTTTTTTTACCTTCGAAGGATTCCGTATATTTGTTCACCGTCCCAATTACTCGTGGAAACTCATTTTTTGTCCACATGAGAATTAGCTGGAGAAGAAGGGGAAAAGAGTAGGCTGTAACGGTAAGAATCAGAAGTGGTCGATAAATATTGTAATTTTCCTCGTCTTCTTTCAGATTCATAAGTTGACGGACCAGAAATATTTCATTGGATAAAAGTATAAGCAAATTCAGATAGAACAAAGCCATCTTCCTCCTTGACTTGCATACGCGGAAGAATTGCTCCTTGGAGTCCCATTCAAAAGGGCTAAAACAAATGAACTCATCCCAAATGAAGCCTTTGTACATGAACGCTTTTGTTCTTGACGAATACATTTTCAAACGAAGTAAGTTACTGTACCAAAATTTGCCTTCAAAATCTTTTACACTAACCGAATGAAGAGCAACTATGTTAATAAATGTAAGGTCTTGAATATTTGCTTCTATTGAAGAAGAGAGGAAAATATCTAAAAGCACTAGAATCGATAACAGTCAATGTAGTCTATCTCCTTATGTAATTTTATATTAATAATAATAACTTGAAAATTATATAGCGATTTTTTTCGCAAACTAAGTAAATTACTGAAAATTACCATTGGTTTACTTTTGTATCTTTGTATGTGCGGTTTGGAAGGAAATGAGAATGAGTGACGGCCCAGAAATTAAAAGCTATTTTCTCGTTTATATGAAGCAGCTTAAGCTGAAATAATTATTTATGCAAATTTAATTTATGGGTGAGAAACCCAGTAATTTTCCATTTTTCTAGAAAGTATTGTGGTCTAAACATTTTCTTATTTTTCCGACTTTCAAAATAATTGACAAGCTTTGTAGAACAAAGCAATTTTCCAATTTTCATGGGAAAATTTAATTATTAGACAGTAATTATGTACAAAATAGCCACAGCAATTAGGGTTCGTTCCCCCAAAAAATGGCTATAGAAATTTTCGTTTGCAATGGAAAAGTGGAACACAATGTAATTTAACCAATTAACACGGTAATAATCTTTTCCATATAATCATACATTTTTTTTTGCTTTTTTCAGGGCAACCCCCGTCAAAAATAATTCATTCACTCCGAAGTATGTAATACAATATACAATTTTGCATTTACAAACTCACTGGAAAGCAAAATATATCTATAGCTGCATCAATGTCAAAGTAAGGATCAAAATCCAGACGTAAATGTTCATCTCTATTAGTCTATTATAAATGGAATGTTCACCGACTTTAGAATTTTGTCTAATTTACGATTACTTAATTTCCCAATGAGGACGTCCCAAACTCAAGCTTGCCAGGCTTCTTTCCTCGCTATGAAGAACTTCCCTTGAAAAGAAGTTTCAATTTTTGTTCAGCTCATAAAACTTGATGCAAGCAAACGTGCTTAGAATAACAAGTAAACCGATATTCCTCAAATTGGCAATCAGCTCGCATATGGATATTGTCATAGAAAAAGTGTCAATATATACTACATACGATTTGCTACTACAATTATGCTAGAAATAAAAATAACGAGGATGTACATACATACAAAAAGATTCTATTAGGCTAGCAAACTTTGTAATGTTATTTGACTCGAGGAATATGCTCACATGTTTTTAGTCACATAAATAATGTAGGATTCAAGCTCAAAAAAATTGAAAAATGAAGAAAACCGGTTACATGGAGTAGCGGATAAATCCAATTTAAACAAAAGGCAAATATTTTTGGATGAAATTATGTGAGTCCTTCCATCAGCTTTTTAGCTAAGGCCAAGTAGTTACCGCCTGGATAAAATCTTTGTCACCACCATACAATGGTGGAATTTGACTTGAGGGGAACTTCCTTAAAATTCTGGGAATCCATCGAATTTTTTGTGTCCCATGTACTTCAATACGTTCCATAACACTCCCCATTACAGGCTTTGCTATTTCAATGAGAGTTGAAGCAAGGGAATTTGCTGTAAAATGTGATGAAAAATTGCAGTACATAAAATATATGAGGACAGTTTTTTTCCAAATTAATAAAGATTTACCATTGACAAAAAATCCATAAGCTATGGATCCCTGAATTTCTTGAAAACTTGAGAGGACTTTTAAGAAAAATTCTATGGCTGGAAACAAAGGACAAAAACTAAATAAGAGAAAATTAAAATATGATGTTTTTGTGTATCTAAAATATTTTACTTGGAGCGGATGCAAATTGAGTTAGACTGAAATTGTCCCAGTCTACAATAACTGCAGTATCCACAGCATCGTTGTCAGTTCCATTGGGAAAATTTTTCCCGGCTTGCCAAACACGGTAAAAGATTTGCTGTAACTGAAGTTGAAAATTTCTTTTGGCGCTTCCACCTGATTCTATTGCCCATCGCATGTCCCATTTTCCGAATTCCATGATGAGAACTGAAATTGAAATTATTTGCGTGTTTTAGATGGAGGTATAGTAAAAAGAGGGAAATTTTTATCACTTTTAGCTTTTATACTTGGCCGATTCTCGTTGTCTCGTCCACTGATATAGTAGGGAAACTTCTTTGAAATTTCATCTGGAGCTTTCCAATCTTCAATCGAAATATTTTTTCCCTAAAAAAGGTCCTTATATTTTAAATAATTTATAAAATTACATTTTATGCATAGTTTATATGTATAAAGCTTATACAAACTTTAAATAAACTTTGCTAGAATTTTGGAATGTCAATTTATTTTTGTGAATGCCTTAAAATTTTCTTACATTCACATTTGCAAATTTTAATATCCCTGTCACTGGTTGTAAAATCAGGGGTAGTAGTAAAGGACACAGAATATAAAACCACATGGCTAATTTGGAATAAATTGAACCGGAGCTTTTTAGAGTGAGATGAGGGTCGTAGCAGCCCAATGAGCACACAACGTCAATTTATCGTAAGTCTGTCATCAGCCAGTAACGTCAGGTGGTCAGGCTGCCGTTACCTGCGACGGCACGGTGACGGTAAAATGTCCGCCTTTTCGTCAGATACTAACGACGGCACCTGACGTGTAGAGACGTTGGGTTAACGTTTATAAGCAACGTTTCCAAGACGTCCGATGGAAAGGTTGAATTGACGTTATAACATTACGTTAATATGACATTAATTATTCATGCTTATATGACGTTTGGCTCAGGTTATATTTAAATCAATTGGAATCAAAATTATTACTTAAATGAATTAAACATCTACAGCACAAAGGATTACGTAGAACAAAGGTCTCATCTTTATTGAAAGTTAAAATATATCCAAATGCCTCATCAATTTAATAAAATTAAATGCTAATAAATACAATTAAATAGAATTCCATAATAATATAATTTATTGTGATTTAGTTCCTCAACTTCTACATCTAACGCTTCTTCGTTTTCATCTATACTGTATGTGGTTGATGATATCCCACCTCCGAGCTGCAGTTTGAGACTGTAAAGTAAATAAAAGATAAATATTTAGACCTTTTAAATTGCAAACATGACTATAGTTTCTTTCTAATGATCCAATGAAGTTTTCTTGCTGTAGATTGTCCATTTATTTTACTTACTTTAAATTACATGGCTCCTGGGTTGTTAAATACAGCAAGTCCTTCAGGTAGATCCCGGCTCCTTATGATCATCATCTATAATCACGTAACAATGCAATACAATAATACATGTAAAATAATAAATGATAATTTTTATGTTAATTATAAAAATATTATAATTTTCAATTGCTACAACTACATAAATTCACTAGAATCAACAAATAGACTAGTATTTAGATGCTTGGTATTTTAAGAGTAATTAAGCAATTCTATAATAATTATAGAATTGCTGAAATTATAGAATTGAAGTGTTACGACAGTAGTTGTAAACTGTTAATACTATGCACAACGGTCAGTTTGCCCATTTCCGCGGCCATTCATATTTTGTCCAAAAATGAAGTGTCATTGTGGGGCAACCT
>JAQFXU010000652.1:0-44984 GCA_034693705.1 Spatulosminthurus flaviceps | reverse complement strand
TGTATGCGTTTCTAGTTGATACATATAGTTGTAGACTTTCATCAATATTTTTGTTACGCCTGAAGTGATTAAGATACAAAATAGCTTCCTTCTTAAGGTGCATACATTCTTTAAAGAACCACTTCAGAGCAGAGTACTGCACTCCACCGATTTTCCTCGTTACTTTGAGTCCAGCGATGTTAGCGTATTGGTACATTGTTTCTAATAGTTTACTGATATTTCCTTTGACAGTCTCTCGTATTTCATGTTGATCTCGTTTAAGTAGATCATGGAATGCTTTCGCTTTGTCTTTATCATAGGTGATCCTTTCAATGACTGCTTTTTTCTAAATTCAGTTGGGGCGCTTGTCTTTTTACGATGATTGGAAAGTGATCAGAGTCGGATTCATTCGAGACTTGCAGGTCTTTGTGCTATTTAACGCAACTGGGTCTACTATACACATGTCAACTTGCGATGATCCATTTTTGGAGACGTAGGTGTTTTTGCCTTTGTTGTCGCTTTGGGTTCTTCCGTTAACAATGATATAGTTTTCGTCATCAAGAGTATCCCCAAGTTTTTTGCCTCTTCTGTTTGATTTTTTGTCTTTTACGTTACGCAGGGCTTTTGCAAATGTATATGTAATATTAGTAAATGTGTCTATAGTTACATTATCGTATTCCTCACCCGGGGGGAAGTACATAACAGTTAGATTTTTAGGTTTGTTATTCTCCTGTATTATTAGTTCTGGTACATATTCGTTGCTTCTTGTAATCTTAACGTTACTTAATATTTGTTCTTTTACACCTATCAACATTCCTACACTTGGCCGACCTCCGGAGTCTGGTTTTCTTGGTGAAACAGTGAAAAATTTTAGTCTTTAAGCATCCTTGATGCTACGCCATTATTATTGCTCCAGGTTTCCGGTCAAGCAGAAAGTGGGTCATTATTGTTTATTGCTGATATTTCGAGGCTGTAGTCCATTTACGTTCCAATAAAATATTTTGTTAAGGATATTATTTATGTTGCGATTTGTAGTGGTTGCAGGCCGGCCTGTTCCTCAGGATTCTTCAACTTTTTCTACCCCGTTGCGGTAGGTTCTGCGTTCTAGCCTGTCAACTTTTTGTTGGAGGTATTCTTTTCGCTTTTCGAGTTCCCGCGATTTTTCCAGTTTGTTCCTGTTGTTGTAGTAAAGTTTGGTTGGAGATTCTGATTTGTTCTGCTTGCCCTTCCCTTATTTCTATGAACATTGATATTAACCGTTCCATGTTGTCGTTAGTTGTTTCAGTGTGGGATACCATGATTGTTTCTTCCAATCATGGACATATATATGCGCTTATTGGACATAAATCACGCGCATGTGACTTGACATGTTTTAATTCTACGAATTCCTTGGATTGGAATGTAACACCATTTATTCTTTCATATAAATGCAAGAAAAAATGATTACGTTCAGTATAACATTTTCATGCCGCATATCACGTATTTTATCAAATGCTGCTTTTGAATTGTTTAAATCCCCCTTAGCGCTCGCCCATTTATGCAGAAATAATTATTTGTTTATATTATATTTTATTATGTTATTTTAATTATTTTGGTAAATACGTACAAAGCATTACATGAATAACATTTTATAAAGGTAAAACAGTGCACAGCTTAATGAGAACTATTATAGTAAAAAACGTTGCAGAAAACAATTCTTTGTCTCAAACCATTTATTATGTGACAAAGAAAGAATCCGGAAGTACAACATGTACCCATTCATAGGACATCACTGTAATTTACCTATAGATTTCGCCGCCGAAACAGTCCGTCAATAATTTTCACAAAATATTTGCAGTTGTCCTTCATTTTGTTCTCTACTTTACTTTGCAATTTTCCACAATCTGTAACTATGGACGCTAAAACTTCCGATTCCCTCCTATGAATTAACATATAAATCTCCCGGAACCACATCTAATAACTGCATGTTACAGCATTCCTACTGTAAATTATTACATGTGAGAAAATGATTTCTCACAACTCATCATGTATTTTCCGAAATACATTTATTATGGTAGGATTTAAAGGCAAATGCATAGAATATGCAAGGGAAGAAAAACCACTCAATCCTCTTGAGCTCGTTCGGTTGAAACGCTCCTCATGGAACATTAATCCATGCAATCGGGTAGTTCTACTTCAAAGAAATTGTTAAAAGTGTTGATTTTAATCTAACTCTCCCTACACATCCCTTTTCCTCCTTCCTACTCAACCACAACTGCCATAAACATTTCGTTTATACCATACCACGCCTTTTCTATACAATTTTTTTGTTGTCCAACATCAATCCTCTCCTACCTTCCTCACAACCACCAAGTCACCATACTCTGATTGATTTTACTAATTGAACGGTTTATACAAAACAACCTTGAAAAAGCCTTTTGAGACAAGGATTTCCTTTTCATTCCCTCTTATTTTACATGGTGACAATCGCCTACGAATTCCAATTCAAAGTCAAATTGTATAACCTTCGTAGGAAGATAAAACAATATTTATGTTTCCCTTGCAACATAGAAGCTTTTTTCTTCTTCAACAATAAAAAAGAACGATTTTCTGTTCATTTTAAAGTCACATTATTGCGTTTCTAAACCTGGACCTGAGCTTTCTTTTGTGGGGAAGGAGAGAAAAGGAACAAAAAGCTGGGAAAATATGATAATTAAAAATTATTATGATTATTTGCTATGTACGAGGGATAAAATCCTGTTGAAATCAGGGACATGAAAAAAAATGATGATAATAATGTTAGATATTTTCCCAGGAGAAGCCTTTGGTATTGAATGGCCCTTTTAATTAAATATTTCCAAGGTCTTCCTAGACACGGTTATAACCACTCGAATTAAAAGGGCTTTCCTCTGTGTTAGCAAAAAGAATTAGAAATAAAAGGACAGAAGGTTTTTTCATGTGGCCACATGTGTTTTTATACTTTCATGGCTACATATTTGTAATAAAAAAAATATATATAATGTGTTTTAACGAGGATTTTGCCCAGCTTAGAAAATGTCCATTTATTAGGCGAGGAGTTGTTGAGAGGGATTTTTTTATCATAACAATTATTGTGTATACAAGCGTGATTTAGACAACATGGAGCTGCGCGGCGTCGGCCAGACGACTTGGATTTCAAATAGGAAGCGAGCGAGTAAGAGAGAGAGAAAGTAGAAGCAAAAGAACTTGCAACACGAAAATCCCTTGCTTGCGTTTCCTCTCTCTCAGTAGTAACTCTGACTTTCCACCGGAACTGTCACCTCTGATCCAGAAAGAAAGCTTGTCCTTACACTTGGAGCTTCCTTTCTTTCCTTGGTTGAGAGAAAGGAAAAATGTTTTAAGGGCAGTGGTGTGCATTTTATTACCCATAATAAAAACCTTTAGGACACGCAAAGTGCTAAATAAACTCTCATTCCCAGACCATTCTTCCCATACATTCCCTCACGAGGGGAGGAAGCTATTAATATTTTTCTAAAAACATTATACAACAATTAGAGCAAACGAGAAAAACCATCTGAGGCCACCAACTTAACGGCTCTGGAAATTTTCTACTTATGGTTTAGAAAAAAATTCCTACCTTTCTCCGCTCTTGGTTTACACATTCTACTTTGACCAAACTTGATGTAATTTTTAACACAATGTGTCCAGACTAAGTTTTTTCCATAACTTTGGACTTTTCCTCATGCTTTCTCTTCCTGTTTTTTTCTTCTTGTGTCCTGTCGGGAAATAAAGAAGGAAATCAAGGAAGATCCTAGTGAATAGTTAAATTTATACGATTGTGAGGCCGAAGGGCAGTTTGAAAAGAGAGAGAGAGAAAAACTTTTTTAAGAATTTTGATCACGGGAAAAGAGAAAGAACAGTGGAAGAGGCGAGGACTGAGGGAAAGGCACATGCATTTTATGCAGACATTTTAATGGGTGTTGAGTCGACTTTTTTTCCCTCACTGATGTCCCGAGCAAAAGTTACGTAAAAAATTCGTACATATCGACAAAATGCACCATAAAACCCCCCCAAAAAAGTTTTCAGCTCCGTTCCACTCACAAAGTATCCCTTTCACTCGTACTACTCCTCACGGTATCCTTGTTATTTTTTGCAATTCGGCCAATTTTTTCCATGCCTTTCCTTCTCATTCCTGTTGAAAATAAATCCCTCCATTTTTACTCTAAACTCTCTATCTCATTCTCTTCCTAGAATTTCTTTCTATGGTTTTTTTATCTTTATCTTCTTCTTCAAGGACACAATTGTGAGAAAAAGTTTTACATTTCCCCACCCCCATCTCTCTCTCTCTCTCTCACTCACACACGAACCCCTCCCCCCACCACCATCACCACAACTGTCTACAAACCAAGGAGAGAGAAGTATCCTCCGAGATAGACGAGGATGAAAGAAGAGAGTGAAAGAGAGAAAATCATGTGAGTTGACAGAAGTGATAGCACGTGTCAAAAGTCATCGAGGTTCTAGGAGGAAAAAGTATGAGAATAACGCTCAGCTCAAGGAAATAACAATAGGAACACTCGTCTTCATACTTGCCCCAGTCTTCACCATTCCAATATTTACTCTGTATCTAAAAATAGGAGAGAAAAACTCTAAGAGACAAGACGTATAAGTTTGACAGTGAGTCCTTATCTCCAGTGTAATATCTCCCTATGTGCTTTTGTGTGTGCATCGGAATGGAGGACAAGACTCACAGCCCCAGTTGTCCGCTCCTTTTTCAATTCATCCTTCTATCCTCGTCCGTTCTTCTTCTTCTTCTTCTTCACAAATAAGCAACAACAGTGACCAAGAGTAGACCTACTTTCTTTCATTATCTTACCTCCTGCCAAGATTAAACCTTGAAAAGAGAAAGCAAAATATTTTTTGTCCTCGTATTTTACAACCCTTGTGTGAAATATGAAAAGAATGTGAGGCGTAAATACATATTGAAAAGAAGAATCTCGAAAAAAATCCTCGTTCATTCCAAAGATAAAGTCGGCATTTGGGTGAAAGCAGTTTTCTCCAAGATTGAACTAACTTATTTACATAGGAAATATTTCTCAACCAATTCTCTTACAAAAGATAGATAGAGAGACGACAAGTGTGACTGCCAAGGAAGAAAGTTCCAGAGAGTGAGAGAAAGTGCGACAGTACAGAGCTCCTGCTCCAGTATCAATGGACGAGGAAGGGACAAGATGAAAGTAGCTTTAGAATTATTAGGTAGAATTATGTACCTCCATCAGACTCACTTGTGGATGAGCGTCAATGTAATGTGTCACTGACACATGGTGTTTTCCAATAACTTCTCCTCAATACCTATAAACCTTCCCAACCACCACATTCTTTAACCAAGGGAGAGAAAATTCCACTTTCACCTCACGAATTTCCACCACCAATTCCTTTTATCTTGTTATTCCAACACAAAAAAAGCTTTTCCTCCTCTCTAAATAAATTTCCTTAACAACTGACCTTGAAAAAATATTCTACCTCCAATATAAAAGATAAGCTCTGGTAAAACAAAATGTACATAACTACTTGGGGTATCTGCCTACATATGTGAAACTGGTTCAAAAAGATATATTTCTACAGGAAGATGATCTGCTCAAGAGAAGAAAATTTGTTAAGTTAAAAGTTGAAGGAAATGAATTGCAAGATGAGACGAGATAATAGTAATAATTCCCAGACACTAACACTTTTTCTCGTGAAAGTTCTTATGCGTAGAAGCTACAAAAGTGAAGTTACGAGGGAATTGAAACTGACGACGGTCATCCTCAGCCGACAATAATAAATAATGAATTTAAGAGTTAAGAAGTGAATTGTGAAAAAACCCGTCCCTCAAATTTTAGTTCCCCAGTCGTTTTATTTCTAGAGGCTTTTGGAATATGGCCATGTACTACTACGCTAGGAAACTTCAGAAAAGTGACAGGAAGTACAAGGTAAATAATTCCTTGGCTTTCACTTACTTTCACTTATTTCTAAAGATTTTATAAATATTCCAGGAGGAGGATTTAAGCTGGAAGGGGGATGCCTAAAATTCGAGCTAATTACTCAAATGACTTTCTCCTGAATAATCCTTAGAAGCTACTATGAGAAAATATGTAGGAAAGTAGATCTATAAAGTTATATAGTCAATTGGAATAATTCCCTGGGAATGTAAGCGAGAATATCCGGATATGTATTCAATAATCAATTAAGCCTCGGCAATAATTATAAGCTGTTAATTAATTCAAAGTTGAGAGGCCTCAGAGAGGGAAGTGTTTGTGTGTGTGAGAGAGAGAGAGAGGGAGAAGCTCTTTCAAGTAACAACTTTCACTCTTTTATGGATATTTGGAACCAACTGGAGCATGAGGACTTTCACTCTCTACTTTCAAATTATGTTAGATAGAGAAAAGCATTATAGTTTGAAACCTTCCCTAAGCCGCCATGCTTTTACTTGAAATGTCTCCTAATGGATTTTTGTTTCATTTGATGGTATTTTCAACCTTAGAGTTTATGTAGCCTCAGGATATTAAGTTACATTCTACTCAGGCAAATTTCAATTGCTTCCGAAACATTTTGTGGCCTTTTAAACTTTAAATTAAAAATGTCTCTGAGTATGTACACAGAGAGCGGGAGGGATATAGAGAGAGAAAGAGAGAGAAAGTAGGGGAAAAGTACTTTGCTTTTTGTCACTCCTTTTTTAACCAACACCTCCAGCCTTTCCTATCCATTTCTCTCCCACCCCCTGGGTCGTACCCTCCTGGAGGGTTTTTTCCATCATCCAAGCCACATTAATCTAAAGTTTTCTAATGAGAACAATAGTTTTTGATCCAACTTTTCATCATCTACTAATATAATATCACTTATCCTCTTCTAACCTGTGAAAATTAATTTGGACAAACAAAAAACATTAATTATTTCAATACTTTCACTTTCTAATTTCAATTTTCTTTACATCCTAAAACTCCTCCCCCTTTTACTTTACATCCTTCTACAACTTTCACTTTCTCCCTCATTAATGGGCCCCAAGAAAGTCTTGTGGACTGGGAATAAGTCAGGGATGTTCAAACTTTAATGGACTTTCTCCCATGTATATGTGGGAATATATTCCCAGGGATTCCCTATCGCTCAATTTTCTACTGAGCGGACCTTTTTTCAAAAATTCTTATGGCCTTTGGGATGATATATAATGATAGGGGCAATTTAATGGAAAGATATGGGGAATTTTTTTCATATATACTTGTTCAGAAATTATGGGTGGAATTTACACTTTATAGACGATACAAGGGAGAAATATCCATGTAAAAAAGTATATGAAAAAACCAAGGAGAAAGTAGGAGGAGGAGAAAGGTATTACGAGAAATAAAAATACTTTCACCCTACTTTCACTTCTGATGAAAGTGACACTGTATACGTGGAAAGAGTACGGGGGGAGACAAGGTATGTCTTTTTTCTAGATACTCTTTCACTCTCTATGTTTTCATATAATTTTTTTTCAGGCCATCGCATCGACTTCAATTTCCACGGTAAATGGATCAAATTCAACATGCTCGTCAAATGGATCACCCCAATGTGTAGCCGGAACGGTAGTTTTGCCTCCAGAAAATCCCTACCCATCTAATTCTCAATCTTCTCATGTTCATCGAGGTCCAAACGTCACGTCGGCAAATGACTGGGATCATGTAAGCTCCCATGTTTATCGAATCTTTTTTTCCAAACTCTTCTTGTTTACTTGTTCCATTTACTTTGTACTACATGAAACAATCCTAGTACTTGAAAACTTTTTTTGTCCCATCCCTATCCAGAACACACATATGTATATGTACATTTATAGAGTAGTGAGCCATTTAGAGGAGACAAATTGTAGTTCTACAAGTAAACGTCTGTGTTTACAGAAATTCTTTCTCTTCCACTCTGTAACTGATCCTATTGCTTTCTCTCGGAAATTCTTCCTACTCCTTTACAACTAACTAAGCATTTGCCACTTAGAAAATGCATGTAAATCTCTAGGGGAAAACAATCAAGTTTCAAGCTTCTTGTATTACAGTGGATTTGCACTAAAACTAAAAGGACTTGCTAAATTCAGAGACACCTGACTTTCTCCCTGCCCATTTCAAATGCTTTCACTCTTAATGCTTACGTGCTAATTTATTTATTTATTTCTTATATAAAAACCTATTCATTTGGGAAATTAGGAAAGAGGGGAAAAGTTCAAATGCGAAACCATTAAAGGGAAAGATTTTCCGGGCAAATAATGATTTGTCCTTGAGAAATAGGACGACATTTTGGACAACATTAGAATGAAGAGTAGGGATGGGAGGAGAGAGAAGAAGTAAAACAAATCATAAATATCCTGAGCCTGTGTGAAATGAATGTAAGTGGAAGGAGGGAAAAGTATGAAAAAAATTCGAGCCACAAACAATGGAACAAAGGCTATTTTGTCAACAGCTGTCGTCTTTTATTCTCTTAAAACCAACTTTGCATTTTAATTAATACTTAATAATCGTGTAAACATTTATTATGTACATTTATTTTTAGTATTAAAAACTCTCTATATGGGCTTTCCCTTGTAAAATTCTCTGCAAAAAATTGTATAAATTGTAAAATGAGAGCTTCAAGGGACTTTCTCCAACTTTATCTTTCCTTTTCTCTACGGCTTAGAGCGTCTTGTCTGGGAGTTTTTTTTTCATGGGAGCTTATATATATATTTTTCTTTATGCTCTTAGTATGTGTTGACGTGGTGGGGGAAGAGTTGAGAGAAAGGGAAAACTGGAGTGTAGAAAGGAGAGAAAGAGAAAGAGAGAGAGAGAGAGGAAAAAAACATGAAATTAGTCCATAATATTTTGTCTTGGTTCCAACAACCCAGTTTGCCTTCCTTACTCCCCGCTGTTTTATTGATACACTTGTGTGCGGCTCCTTGAAGAGTGAACATTTTTTTCCTATTTATATATATATATGTATGTACATGTATATATAAAAAGCTGGCAACATTTCTCTGTGAAAAAGTTAAAGAGTATAGAAAAATCCTCTAGGATTTTTCTCTATAACAATTTTTTTCTACTAATATTTTAAATGCATGTTAAAAATATTTATTTCCTGTATACTTTAACAATGTCCTTATATTGGGACGTTTACCCTTGCTTGTTATGTAGAGAAAAAAGGAGGACGTAGGTAGTAGCTTTCTCCCCACAATTTTTCCTTAGTAGCCAATTTTTTCCTGTGTCCATGGCAATGCGTGTAGAGAGAGAGAGAGTACATTGAGTTTATTTCAAGTAAATTGTGTCTTAGTCCTTGTAACATATTCAGTAGTAGTAGTAGTAGTAGTAGTAGTAGTAGTATGAGTAAAGTTAAGGAAAAATCCTCTCGTAAAAAAAATATATATATATTTCAACATGATTCATGAACATGAAAAAAGAAAATAGGAAATTGCGAGACTTGGAGTTTTCACGAGAAAATTTTTGCCTTGGAGGGAAATTTAATGGATATATTTGTATGTATGTGGTTCATAGGAGATTAGCTTGGAGAGAATAGCTAATTCTTATGAAACTCTTTCTTTCATCTTTTTTTTCTCTCTCTCTCTCTTCCTTCCTTCCTCGATCATGGACTTACTCAGTTCCCCCTGTACCTTCCGTTATTTTAAGGAAGTTGATAAAAACTCGTTTCACTCTTGCACTTTCTTTGAACTCGAAAAAGAAAATAATGCACCATCATTTTTGCCAATTTTCTCCATATCAACTTTCCTCTAGGTATACTTTTTCCTCAGCTTATTTTCTTACACATGAATATTTTCTCCCACTCCTTTCCATTTTCTCATGTTGGAATCTCTACAGCTACTCAATCTGAAATATTTATGCTACGATTTTGGGTGGAGAGAGGAGTACAAGACTTTAAAAAAAATTATTTCCATACTTTCTCCCTTATACGTACTTTCACACATATCTAACTATATACAAGTTTTGTGGATGGAATATGATAATGAAAGTTTTGGGTATTAATAGCTGTAGCGATTTGAATTATGACAAGGGAAAGATAAGGAGGAAGGAGAAAGTAGGTGAAAGCTGGAGAAAGCATATGAAGTTCACATTTGTAATTTAAAAATAGTGAGGCTATCATAACTTTCCTTTATAACTTTATGTCATGCAAGGAGTGAAGAAAAAAACTTTCTCTTATATAGCAAAAATAAAACAACTACAGTTTAATTTCTTGACTTGCGTCCGTATAAGCAAGAAAGTAATACTTTCACTTCACTGTGATAAATTTGGGCTGGGAATTTCAGACTATTAATCCTAAAGTTTATTAGAATATTCCTAGGACCTTCTACATAGTAGTAATATGCCCAAGAGAGAAAGTAGGAGAGAGGAAGAAAGGGAAAAGAAAGGATTGGAAGATTAAAATAATTTTTATTGAGTTGAAAATAATGGGGATGTAGATTATGGTGGGGAATTTCCGGGTTGAAGGAGAAAGCGCTGGTTATTAGCTGGATAATTCTTTAAGGAAGATAAAATTGTGGAAGAATTGTAATCATATTGATAATAGGAAAAATCTAATTAAGAGAAGCCTAAGCCTTGTAAAGTAGATGGGGGGAAAAAAGCTTTTCGACACCGTTGTATCCATTCCAGGGAAATAGCTATGAAAGGAATAAAGGGAGTGAAAGTTAGGAGAAAGGAACCAGGTACCTCTTCTACTTGGAGCTAACGTGATCTCTGATTGTTGTAAAGGAGGAAGTAAAAGAAATCGCCATTCACTTTTACCTCCTTTCTCTCTCTCTCTCCCACTCGCTCTTTACAGAACCTTTACAAGCTTTTGTGGGTAAAATCCTTATTGAGAAGCGTTAGAGCTTACCATAAAAATACAAGTCCACCCTTAGCCTTTCTTTATATATATATTGAGAATTCCCAAAGAATTTCTATGGGTTGGTTTTGCTGTTAGGGGAAAAATTGTATGTAAACCAAGAAAAAATATCCTTGGATAAATACAGTTCTGAAGGAGCATGATTCAATTTGAATGATTCTATCCAGAGGAGTCTACACATTGAAAGGCATTAAAATGGAGATTTCCTGGTTAACCCTTCCTTTTTTTATTTGAATCCACCTGGATATATTTTCTCTGTGTATGGCGGTGGTTGAGGAAAGTTTGGAATTGTCAGGGCGTTATACTTCTCACTCGTAATAAGCTTGTTACATTTTCATGCCAATATTTACTTTTTCTGGGAAACAGATTTCCCGTAGCAACTTTATTGAGTTTTTCCCCCTTCTTTATTGAGTGACTTTCAAATTTACAAAGGTCTATTTTTGAGGGCGGGTGGATTTTCTGTACTGTTGTGAGAATTTCCCTGAAAATATCCAACATTTTAGCAAATGCCTTTAAAACTTAAATGTCATGTAAATTTCAAGAGTTTTAAATGTAAAAATAATTTACAAATACTCTAACCAATTTTGTTAAAGTCTGTTCATATGGCATTTTTGGACGGTTCATATCAAGTGAAGGGTACAAACTAAAGGAAATACATTGCTTTCTCCAATATTATAAGTTTTTTGTAAATTTTATAGTCTAGCAATTTTTCTCTCCATTTTTCTGATTTCATGTCTTCTACAGCTTCTCCATAGTTACACTTACACACCATAGTCACCAGCTCAAAAGCATTCTCGGATTTTGTGCTTTCAACAACTGTTCAACTGTTTTCTCTATTTTTCTTCTTTCACTTGATCCTTTGCTTTTGTATGTATTTCTACTTGTTCTTTTGCTTTTTTCAATTTTTTACTTTCACTTCTTTTTTTCTTTTCCCAGTACTTTTAGTTTCATTTATACTATATATTGCTCTCTCATTTTTTTCAATTTTTTTTCTTGGTATTTTTACTATTTAAAATCGTGTTCTATTGCATTCTCCAGTATTTTTACTTTAAACTTGCTCTATTGCTTTCCCCAGTATTTTTACATTGTCTGGTTCTATTACTTTCTCCAGTATTTTTACATTGTCTGATGCTATTGCTTTCATAAGTTGTCTGCTTTCACATTCCCTATTGCTTTCTCCACTGTTTTCCCTTTCAGTTTCTCCAATATATTTGCTTTCCACAACATTTTCCCCGGCATTAAAATCTTATCCAAAATATTCTCTCTCTCATGGGATTACTGAGCAGAGTATATAGGTCATTCCATGGATGGGCTAGGATGGAATGGAAGGAGTGAAAATCAATTGAAATGACTGACAAAGACGGATGTATATGAATATATTGGAGTTGATAATGCGGGAAAATATCTGAATTTAATGTTTATTGGATAGTTATATAGACGTAGGGAAAGTCCTTGTAAGATAACTGTCTCCTCCAGAATCAGTAGTTCCAGTTTATTTCCACTGGATGTAATGACGAGGGATGTGCAATTTATGACATCTTGAATTCCTTGAAGGTTCCTTTGTATTACCTCCTTTGCATATTATAACAAGGACGCAGACTCTTTTTGACATGACTCTCCTCAAATGGAAATTATTTTTCTAAGGGAAATTCTCCCGAGTCTCTTTAAGCCTTCCGTACTTTTTACACTATACTGTGCAAGTGCCATGTATGCGTTACATGAGAAATATCTGCTATAATGCTTTAGTATATTTCCCACATATAAAGTTGAAAAAAATGAATTTTTTTTTCAAGGAATTGTAATAGGCTACTGAGCAGGGATCAGGTTTCTTTCACAAAAGGAAATATGTTAATGAAAATGTTGGAAGAAATGGATGATTCTTGCATGGTGTCTTACAGCTGGTAATTTTTTATGCTGCATTATGCACAAGACACCCATACACGATGAGATAAACGTGCGTATTCAGGTAGAAGGAATCCTTGTGAAAATGTTTTTTATTTATTACTTTCTCTCTTTCAGTGTTGGTTTTCTTCCCTTTTCTTCCTCTCTTTCTCTTTCTCTCTCATCTCTTTTGGTTCAAAAACAGCTTTGCTTTTGGGTTTATGTCCTTTCTCCCTGTAACGGTTTACGCATTATGAAATCCACATTGCTTTCACTATACATTGGTTTAAGCATAGCTTTCTTTTTTATTGGTTTCCCTCCTATACTTTCACCATAGCAATTACATGCATAGAAAGATTGTACGTAGCTCCCCACAAATTTCCCAGACTTTCCCCCACGTGCACTCTAAAGTGCTCAGACAGACATACAATGCAGCGGAGTGTGAGTAAAAGTGTGAAAAAAGAAGAGGAGAGGAGGAGAAAGCAAAAGGGAATCCTTTTGCGGATAATGTATTGCAAGGAAAAAACATATTTTATGTATAAAAGTCATCTTTAAATTTTAACAGGCATTGGTGTACCAGGACTCAAATTTAGTGTCAGGGACACTAGAAGCATTGATTCAACATTTGGTTCCGACGGAGACTTACTACCCAGATCGAGCATTCATCTTTGCCTTTCTGCTCTCATCCCGCCTCTACATTCGTCCTCATGAGCTTCTGGGTCGTGTTTTTCGTCTTGCCATCACCACACCAACGCATTCCCCCAAATATGTGAGTCACGTTTGAACCATTTTACCTCCTCATACTATTTTCTCCTTCTCTTACTATTTTCTGACTTTATCTCTCATCCTACTTCTTCTCACAATTATTATTTGAACAATTTTCCCTAACATTTTTTTCCCTCTCTACTTGACTCCACTCATTCCCTCCTTGAACAACACTCTTGAAGTTGTAGTAGTTTTTTTCCAGAAAAAAATGTAAGAAAAAACACACTCCCACCATATAAGCACTAATTGTGAGGAATACATGAGGGAGCAGAGTTATAGAGGGCAAGAGGCCATTTTTTTGAAACAATCCTACGGAGAGACACGTGCTTGAAAAGAAATTGTGTAGGGAAGAGCAGGTGATAAAATGCTATTTGCGGTTAACCTCCTCATATTGATTGGGTAAAATGTTTATTATGAAGGGTTTTCTCCAATTCTCACAAGCATTTCCTCCTTCCTTGTCCCTCTCAATCTTTCTTCCACTTTCACTTACTTTCTCCCGTTTTTTAAGCTTCATTTTCCCTTTCTTCTTACTCCTTTCCAACTAATATCCCACTCCCTTTGCTTTTTATCCTCTACTCCATCAGCCTTAGGGACTTTCTCCTATTTTCTCCAGCTGTCATATTTCTTCAACTCATCCTTCTTTTTTCTCTGGAAAAATTTTTTTTTGAAGGATGAAGGAACACCTTGAAAAAAATGCATTTTTATCCTCTTACCCACCCGCCATTCTGTATAGTAGGAAACTATATAGAGCGAAGCATGTCGACCTAATTCCTCTCTAATACTTGGCCATGTTCCTAGGAAAGAGCATGGAGAGAGAACTCACGAGAGAACAAAAATGATTTAATTTCTCCAGACCTGACAATAGCATTGTAAATTGTGGAGACTATGGAGACGTTGAACCCAAATCACCGTTTATCTAATTCTCCTCCCTGTCTGTATACATAGATACATAGTGTGCTGGAGGAATTCAATGGCACGTACATATATAAATATGTAGGAAGGAAGGAAGGAACATACAAACAGGAAAGGGAGGGAAAAGAGTGAGGAGAGGGAGAAGGTTTGAGCTGAAATTCTTTCACTTGAAAATAAATTGTTCACGGGCGGATTGTTCCTTCCACAGTATAACAATTTCAACGTCCATACAAAAACACAGATAGGAACTTACTTTCAAGGGAAAGGTAATGTGTGGGTGCTTTTATGAGGGTGGTACATCCAACGGCGGCACATAAGGTAGTACGGAGAGTAATTATAACGGGAAAAAGTGAGAAGCCGTTTGGCAATTAATGAATTTTCCAACAGTGGAACAAAAGGTACCGCAGTGTGGAAATTTCTCTGAAATTAGGCTTTCGGTCTATGTATGGCTCAGTGTGCATTTAAAACCACTATGTATTTTTGGGCTTGACAGAAGTGAAAGTCCTTTCTCTCCCTTGCACTCACTTTTACTATCTCCCTTATAATAGAATAAGTCAACTGGAAAGTGAAGTGTAGTATTTAGGCTGTTTAGGTTAGAGCTATGGTACGCCATTACCCTAGACGTATGATCTTCCCTATAGGTTTTGTCCATGCACGAATACTCTAACGGGAGAGAAAAACTCTTGTAATTAAAACCATGAGGCAGAAGAAACTAGAATGAAATTAGTTTTTGAGCTTTAACTTCCTAACCAACCTTCTCAATTGTAAATACTAATTATATGACCTCAAGTTACGACCAACATTTAAAATATTTTTTTCACCCCTTTCTCCTCTCACCACAGGTAGCTACCCGAGTATCCAATGTGCCTAACATGGTGAAGCTCCTGGGAGAGTGGACAGAATTATTTCCATATGACTTTCGCGATGAACTCATGATGGCTCATGTGAGGAACATCACTCAAAAGTGCGTCGCTGATAATCCACCGGTAAGCTAAATTTACTTTTAATTTGCTCCTCTCATACATCCTGGCTCATTCTCTCTACTATAAATCCTAAAATGTAGGCTTTTCAAATCCTATTACATCCAGAGTTTATATGTATTTTGAGTCTAAAGTTGCGGGGGAGGGGTCAGATTTATGCCCGTGGGTCCAGCTTTTGTCATCTTGGCTTTTAATGTTAGCTTCAATTACACAGAGCTCACAAAATTGAACTGTCTTTGTGGAATGGGCTTTATCTCACACTCTCATGCCAGAGTATAGCTAGAAGAAAAACCCATAATTTAAAAAAAATTACAACCACACGTGGGATTCGAACCCGGGTACTAGAATCGATTTGGAACACTAAACCATTCCACTAAAGGAGTCCTTCCGTGACTTTGCCCAGCGCCGCTATTATGAGCAGCAAGAGGTAACTACCAAAGGTTAAGTTTCTTCTGGTTCGAATCCAGGCAGGTGCGTGCAATTGCGCTGATGCGCAGCTAATTTTAAAGCCTGTTTTTACGTTATAAATAATTACAAAAATGTATAAGCCTGCGCACTTTTGTCCCTTGTCTGCAGGAAATTAAAAAAAAAGGCTGTTTCCAGCTACATGAAGCCCTCCAATACTTCTAAAATACTTAGAAAACATAAATTATTTTAAAATTGATTTTTTCATGATTATTACATGAGCATTATGGAGAGATACTATACAGTAAACTCTCAATATAAAGACACCCTTAAGAAATTTCAATAAAATTCCACCACTTATGCTTATTTGGAACGCCCCCATCGCCAACACTCTTATCCACCAAGGTCCTCCCCGGCAGCCGTAAATTACCGCGAAGCGATTAATTTCTCTAGACTTTACTATTTATTTCTATTACACTTAAACCCAGCCAATGATCCAAGCTCTCTCTCTCTCTTTATATATTTTAGAATAGTTTTAAAATAATTATTCCAGCAAACTCATCCCCCATAGTTAGATTTTCATCCCACCAATAATAAAGAGCTTTAAAGAATATAGTAATTTTGAAATGGAGCTTATGTTGAGGATTTGATAGAATAAACCCGAGGCTTTAGGCCAAATGGTCCAACGATTAAGAGTAAAGTATAGGAGAAATGCCAGAACGGAAAGAAACTGGATTACATTGAGCCTTAAGGAAGGAAAAAATGCAATACAATTAGGACCAAGTGTATTTGGGAAGTGATGGGCACTAACAGGTTTTCCACACTTGCTGGGTCAGCGCTTTCTTTCTCCCTCCCTCCCTATAGTATTTCTACAAAATTCCTCTCTCTCTTTCTCTCCTCCGCTGTCTCTCCAAGCCCTAATAGAAACTTGACAACCAAAGTTTGCAGTTCCTTCCAATTAGTTTCAACCTCCATGTTCGCCTTTCACTTCTCTAACCACTTTTCCCTCCTTGTAATGATTCCTTGTGGATTGTTTTTTTAAGGAAATTTTCCCTTAACCTCTGTACATGTAACACTACACATATACCTATGAGGGAGGAAGGAAGGGAGTAGGGAATTTATATATGATATTAAACCCCATGTAACTACTTTCCCCAAGAATTGAGGAGGATAGATTGTTTTGACTCACAAGTGACAAGATGATAGTTGAAGGGAGAGAAAAGGATTCATCATATAGGAAAAGGAATGAGTGAATTGCTCTGGATAATTTGTCATTGGTAAAAATACAGATTCGAGTGGAAGTCTCCCAGCTGCTTACTACACTATTGGCTAAACTGACTGCACTAGAAAAGTATGAAGATTTTCTCCATAGAATCAACACTGAAGCGGCCTTAGGAGACCCTTATGCCTGTGTAAGTATTTTTTTAAAGTTTCTTCCACTTGTCTCGCTCTCTCTCTCTCTCTCTTTCTCTCTCTATACTTATACATAGCTATTACTTGTTCCAACTCACCACTTTCTTTTTATATGGTCCACACATATGTTGGAGTAATGGTAGAGGAGGGGACAAACGTAATCACATGGATATATTTTTCTATATACTTTTATCTCCTCCATCTTCCCATATGATGTGTGCAGCGTATAAGTTTTTATATAGAGATTTCCAATCCAAGCGTTTTACTACCAAAGGAGTGCTACTTACTTGGTGTAGGGAGAATAACACAGTCAAATTCTTCGGACCAAATTCTTCTTTTCTCTCTAACGTGTGTAACTATCACAGCTGACTACACATGTACTTTATTTTCTGATGTATTACAAGGCCTCTGTACTATACAGACGGTGAACTCTTTCCACTAATATTTATATAGGGAGAAAGAGAAAGCTGAGAAAGTACATGTATATAAATTGTATCTATATGTTAACAATGGGAGAGAAAGTACAAGGATGTAGAGATTATATAGTTTAGAGGCTTGAAGAATGTGAGGGCTGTCATGGAGAATGGGAGTAGTGTGTAGAGAAAGTGTGATGTACATATTTTTCCTTGTCTCTATACTATGCGTTGGATCTTACAAGGTTTTTTCGAGAGGTTCTCCTAAGAACATTTCTTTCTCCTCACCTCTTTACCCTGTCGACTTTTTCCTGTGACTCGAGACTTTTCCTCATGGTCTTACCGAGTCCTGTGAAAAATGTATCCTGAATTGGATAGCTTGCAATGATTTATGCATTTTATTATCGTTCACCAAATTTCTCCAACTTCTTTTTTTCTCCCTCCTCCGGTACTTTCTCCCTTCTCTAGTACTACACTATTTATACGTATATGTATATTATGTACTATTCCCGTAGTTTTTATTTCCTTCAAGCTTCCCCACTTTTTCTCTTTTATATTTAGATTTTTTCCAAGACTTTCTCTACACATGTGGGTGGTTAGTACAAACAGAGAGAGATATGTACATGTGTGTGTGTGTGTGTGTGTTTGTGAGAGTGAGGACAAAATCCGTTTACAATAGGGATGATATGTTATGGACCGGAATTTTTAGCAGGAGTATCATCCTCTTCAAAACTCTGATAGTACATAGTAAGATTCACTATCTACGTATCTCTATGTATTTGGCTGAGAAAAGCTCATGCATATGTAAATGTGTAGGTCTTTTAAATTCTTGTTATGTATAGGAGAGCTAGGGAAGGATAGAATGATATTTGTTCCCATGTTTGTTTGTGCACATGTTTCCATCGAAACGTAAAGGAAGGTTTTGGAGATTTTTGCAAGAGTTTATTTTTTTAGCTTTTAGCAGTAGTAGCTACGTTTTCCCCACTACTTTCACTTCTTGGCCTTTTCCTACATTTCCGTAGAAATTGGTTGAGAGCCGTACCACGTGCTTTCACTCACATTTTTTCAATGATTTGTCCATTTTTTTTTTGCAAAACTTTCATAATGATTTTTTCTCTGGAGTCAATAACACACGGTGTTTGAACCTAGTTTTTAGCCTGGATTTTTTCCTATTATGAAATCTTTAATATCTCAATGATTTTTCCTATACACTTTCCCTTTAAATACTACACCATTTTCTTTGACAAATTTCGATGGATTTATTACATAGTATTGGGAATTTACTATATATTCATGTAAAAAAGCAAGTCTATACAATCCTGACATATTTCCAGCAGAGTTTTCTCCCGCCGTATACATAGACATTTTGAGCATGACGGGAGTAGATACTTTCTCCTTTTATTCCTCACTTTCTCCCTACATTTCCTCCATCTGTTATAATGGTGGTGGGGAATTGTAGGAGAAAGTATACTTTCACCCAAAAAAAATCCATATGTGTGCATAGGTACTTTCCCCATTAGATTTCTATAGTGTATATATAGGAGCTCTAGTATTATAATACATACATATATTGCTTGTGTGTAAGTCTGTGGAAACTAATTTTTCCTGACTCTTGCGAAACTCTCATGTTGGAGCGGAGGAGGAAGACTTTTGGCAAGATAGATTCATAGAGTGCAAGGTTCCTCAAGGAAATCTTCTTATCTTTTGAGCACATATGTTAGAAAGAGAGAGAAAAGTTGCTATTATGACAACTTTCTCTCTCTTTTTCCTCTGTCTCCACAGCACTTGTGCTCCTGTCACGAAGCATATTTTACAAGTCAGCGATTTTTAATTCCATTACTTTGTGTTTTATAAAATGTGAATAATTTTCTCCGGACAGTATAGTAGGAGAGCATAGCTAGGGGAGAGACTATGAGGGAGAAAAGAGGAAAGGAGTCATAGAATTTCCATGGGAACTCTACTCTTTCTTCTTCAAAAGGATGACTTAAACCATTTAAACATATGTCATTCTATAACATGGATTTTTGACTCCATACACTTTGTACTCCTGAAATGTAATACTTTTGTCGAGCTTGAGACTCCTATTATGTAGGTGAACAAAGAACAAAAACATGATACACTTTGCGCTAGTCAAATTTATGGTACTCATAAGGTTACATTTCATAGGCCATTCCCATTCTCTCTACCTACCTAAAAACGAGAGGAGTTTGAAATTTCACGATAAAACCAACTTTGAAAAGCCAATTTACATTTTGCCAAGAATATTGAGGACGTACAAGTACATGTAAAAGATTGTGAAGTTGTGGAGGGGAAAGGGATTTTTTTTAAAAAAAGGTTTGGTTTTATATTGCCGGCTTTTTTGTTTCTGAATTATTTGAATCCAATTCATTGCTCAAATGTAATAGTATAGTGGGAGTAGTGGTACAATATACTAGAATGTACGGAGAGAGAGAGATGGAGGTTAGAGTAAAGTTGAAAGTGGAAAAGTTTTTCTGAGCCTCTATATACGCTCTCTCACTTTCTCTCCTACATTTCAATTGACGGAGAAATTCGAAAAGTTTGGGGAATTTCTCTCTCTCTTCTCCTCTCTCTCTCTCACTCTCTTTTCCTCCTGCTGAAAGAATAAATACTGTAGGGATGGATGATAATGTGAAGCATTTTAATAATATAATCTTTTCTCTCCCTTACCCACAGTTACCGGTGAAAGCAATTTGTCCGGATCCAAAAATGTTAGCCAAGCAATTAACTCACATTGAATTGGAGCGACTGTCTTACATCGGAGCTGAGGAATTTGTTCAAGTAACGCCACCAAAATTCCTTCATCAACTTCTCTCTCTCTCTCTCTCTCTCTCCATATGTTCTTTTCCTATAGATAGGATTTCAGAATCCTTGTATACACTTTTCCTCCTTCCTAGGAATTTCCCTTTTTATTATACCTTTTATATTTATATATAGATATTTTATATAGGGACATATTTAGAAAAGTCTTTTGTATAGAGAGGAAGCTTGAATGTCTTCTTTTCAATGGCTATTGATTTCCCACGATTAATTACAGGCATTCGCCAAAGACAGTGCTCAAGTGGAGTCAAATTACAAAGAGTTGAAGAAGACCCGCAACTTGGAGTCCTACGTTCAATGGTTCAATCGTCTCAGTTATTACATTGCTACAGAAATCTGCAAGGTTTGTGAGCAAAAATAAAATCCTCTACTAAAAATTAGTCTTGCCAACTTTCGCTTTTCTCAGTCAATGCTCTCAATGGAGATTCGGGGCCTTTTACTCTGTTGGGAGCTTCAGCCTTTTCATTATTATTTGTTGTGGTATAAAATTTTGAAAACTGTTTTTATTTCTTTAATTTTTGTTTTATTTTTGTACAGAATTTAAATTCTTAATAATAAAATTGTAGCAATGTAATGGGAATCGGATGGATTACAACGGATAAATTTTTTGACTCTATTGATTTTTTCCAGGGACCAAAGAAAAAATCCCGTGTGCGAATAGTAGAGTATTGGATTGAAGTAGCCCAGGAATGCTTTAATATAGGGAACTTCAATTCTCTCATGGCCATAATTGCTGGACTGAATATGGCGCCTGTAGCAAGGCTTAAGAAAACCGTAAGAATAATATTTAAATGTATGTATGTAAAAATAGAGTTGGGGAAAATGATAAAGTAGATTTTAATGGAAAACACTCGTTTTTAAATATACATAAATGTAAGAGTAGGAGTAGAAGAGAAAGAGAGAAAAAGCAATATCCCATGAATGACAAGGCCCATAAATAATAGGGAGCCCCAAAATACTACCAAGTATAAGTACAGGCCTCAAGCCAAAAACTTAAGCTTTGATGAAGAACGACATAAGTTTTAGTTTTAAATGAATATGCTACGAGCACAACATCTGATAGGAGCCACCGCGGAGAGAGAGAGAGGAGAGAAATCCACGACAAGGCCCAGCTTCCCCAAAACGCTCTCTCTCTCTCTAGGAACAATGAAATGAGAAGGCACATTGACTAAATCGAGGAAACGAATTTCTTCCAAGATATTCCTCCTAGTCCTAGATTATTCCCATAATTGAATTAATTTCAAACAGATTTAATTATTATTCCGTCAGGGAAGGAAGACAGTTCCTTTTTCCCAGCATAGGAGCAGCAGGAGTAGCCCACACATAGAGCATAGCATTGCAGGGAAAGTAAATAAGAGAAAGTGGAGAAAGTTAAAAAGAATGATAGTAGAAATAGCAGCCTCAAATTTTGACTAACTCCCGACAAACACTGGCTAACACTTGTTTATAGGACAGGAATAAAATCCATTTTGACCTTCCACCTTTACAATAATATTGGAGAAAGTCTAGGCCATAAATGTAACTTTCTAGCTCTTTGTACTCCAAGAGGATCCCCCTATTGATCCGTGTAGAGAGGAAAAATTCGCGTTGAACATGAAAGGGAAATAATTCCTTGTAATTATCTTTCCCAGCAATGGTGACTTACTCGGCTATAATTTCTCTGTACGCTCTTTCCTCTGAGTAAACTTTTCCTATATACATAAATGTCATGGGGAAAGGAGCGGGGGTAGGAGCTTGTATCAATAGGAATTAGAGGAATGGAGAGTCCTCCCCACAAATATCCACATTCGATGGGTACACATAGATAGTCATGGCCAAGAGAGAGAGAGAGAGAGAGTTGGTGAAAGGGAGAGGAGAAAATGGAGAGAGTGTTGATAAATCGAAGGAACCGCACACAAATGCACTTTCTCCGATAAGGTAACTCCTTTTCATAGAGAGACACACAGAGAGTGGAAATGTTGAACATGAAGCGAAAAAAGAGCTAATGTAATGAGAATGAATTTGATGGGATAAAGTTCTTCCATGTCAACTTGAGTTTTGTTCTCGAGTACAAGGAGCAAAAGCAAGTAAAATAATTAATGATTGTTTTTCTCGTCCTGGCTTCTCACTCTCTCTCTTTCCCTTCACTACTTTATTTGTTCCTTTCTTTCTCTCGCTTTCTCTTGCTCTCTCACTCTCTCTTTCACGAGTTTTTTCACTATCTCTCTATCTCATTCGTTCATCTCCTACTTGAAAACTCAAACTGTACCGCAATCAAACTCAAATGGCATTTTTTTTACTATTGTGGTATGGTGTGGTGCGTCTGTTCCGGCTTGACTCTTGGGTCCTGGGGGTTAACCATATAGTGGAACAAAGTGTGCACTGCTCAACTAGCCATCCTTGAACACCAAATGGATCCATCTGCTAATTTCTCGTCGTATCGATCTGCACTCAAGGTATGTATTGAAGAGATAGAAAAAAAATCTATACAGAACAATTCGAGCGGGCCAATCATTCCCTTGGTGCAATATGAGCATCATTCTCCTTTTTGTTTCACTGTCTTTACTCTCACTTTCTATTTAACTTGGTCCCTTGGTTTTTCCCCATTTCTCAATGTTTACAGTGCATTTTCATTGTAGTTACTCCTTTCTCCTTAAATCCCTCTTTACTTTTCTTTTCATTCGCTCTTGAACTTTCTCTTTTAAGTTTTTCCCCGACTTTTACTCTTTTTTTTTCTCTCTCTCTCTCTTTCTCTCTTTTTATGTAGGACTCTTACTTTATCTGGGTCCTTCCGGTGCTTTCTCCGTTACACTCTATTACTTTCAGTGGTGAGCTCGGTTACTGGAGGAGTCCTTGGACTCGCACCTATTTTTACTTTTCTATTATCCTGCAAGGAGGTCATTAGGAATGTGCCGGGAGCTAGGATTTGGAGTTCACTTCCCAGGAATTTTTTTCTAGCTTGTACCTTTCTCCATTCCTCTCTCCTTACTTTCACCTTGTTTCTTTTCCCATGCTGTCGTCGCGTGTTTTACACGTGATTTTTGTCTGTGGGTGTGTTTTTTTAATCAAATTTTTAGTACATTAAATTATGTAAATTTGTAAAATATTTTTTTGTGGTAAAAATTTGTATGATTTTTTTGTAAAAATTTGTATGATTTTTGTTGCAATGCATGATTTTTTTGCAAAACTTTTTAGGATTTTACATATTTAAAAATATGATTTTTTACTGGTTAAAAAAGTTGCGATTTTTTTTAATTAAAAACGTTATCAATTTTTGTAGAATTTTTGTTCTGATTTTTTGAGTTTAGAAACGTGTTAATTTTTTGTAGTTCAAAATCTAAGGAGGAGGTATGTATTGAAGAGTGTGAGAAAAATAAGGTTATTTTTTCCGCAGGAGACACTCTGGCGATCCGTGGGGGCTGTGGCTGAGGGGCAAAAAATTGTGATTCCTTTTTTCTCTCTCCTCGTCAAAGATTTGTACTTTTTAAATGAAGGCTGTGCCTCAAAGTAAGTTTGGTCGTTATGCTCATCAACAACCCACATGTTTTTTTTTCTTTTTCCTCTACCTTATCCCCAAATACTGCATCACCATTAACGCCCGGTGTTCTATCTATAGATATAGATTTTCTATAGACTTTTGCATGTCTCCGGGATTTATTTCCCCTGACATGGAAAACCTTTCTAGGGAAGTGGAGCTGTGTGGAAGGGAATAATGGGTAAACACCCCATGTGTCAAGTACATTAACAAGAGATGATTTCACCCAAATGCTCTCTCCCTATTATTGTACTAAGAGTCCTCTCCCACTCATTTCGTCTCTCATCACTTGTCCATGAATAGCACTATGACATTTCAAAGGTTTTCCATGACAGGATATTTACATAAAAGTAAAACATCCGCATCCAAAAAACTTTTACTCCTTCCTACAATATATCCTCCTTCCCAAGTTTCCTTTTAATTTAAAATCTATAATAATAATAAAATAATAATTATTATTTTTATTACTATCAGAATAAAAAAGGTTCAACTAATCCCTTTTTCCTAAAATAGGTTGCCTAATGGCTATATTAACTTTGAAAAGATTTGGCAATTTGCCAAACAAGTGACGGAGGTCTTAGCTCTGCAGCAAATCCACTGCACCTACCCCAAAGTCCAACCTGTACTGAATACTTTGAATGCCTCACCAATACTCACTGAAAGTGGTAACACCTCTTTTTCTAACTTTTTCCTCCTACAACTTTTCACATAACAATTCTTACCCAACCATGCCTTTTCACTTGTAAAATTCTAATTATCCGCATCAAATTTTAACTACTCATATTTTTTGTACTCCTCATTTTTATTACTAATGCAAAAAAAATCAGAGAATTTTTCCCACGGAATAATATTTTTGTAAATGTTGTCTTTTTGGAAAAAGTACGTATTTTCACATACTTTTCCTCACTATTGGAGCCTCAAGCTTTCTCCTAGGTTTTAGTAAGGGAAAATGTATGGCCTTGCGTCACAATTTAGTCTTGTCAAAATATAATTTTCTCACACAAATTCAATATAAAGGAGAAGAATCTAGTCCACTGATTAAATTTAAACGTAGGAGTAGAAAGAGGGGAAGGAGAAAAATCTGGGAGAGACCCATGTGTTGGAATGGGCGTAGGAGGAAAAAAGGGTATTTTCCCTTGCTCGTCAGAAAACAACCATTCGCTACACGGATCACATTTGCCTTTCATTCCTTTTTAAAACTAGTGTAGGAGTATATAAGTTGGAGAGAGAGAAGCAAGGAGGACATTCAGAGTGAGTGAGATGTAGAGAGAGAGAGCGAGTGAGGGAAAGAGGAGAAAGCATTAACACAAGTTCCGCTTGCTCAATGATTGAACAACAGGAGGATTTATACACACATCAGAACCACGCGACAGTCACTACAACTCTAGACACCAACATATTATTTATAGTATAATATGTATATTTTATATAGAGTTGTAGCTTCCATGTTGTAGAGAGCCGGAAAAGGTTACAAAGTTCCTCTCGCCTTATGAATAATGCATCTTCTACGGAAACACTTGCTCCTACTTGAGGCAAACTAACGGACAGACTTTCCTTAGAGATAGGCGAGCCCACAAGTATTGTATAATCTATCACATACAATGCTCTGACATCTTAAGGGAAATGCATATTTTATATATGAATCCACCCATACTTTTCTCCCTTGCATACTTCATATATATCTAGGCCCAAAGGGGCTCCTCAAAAGTTATTGACTTTATCATCTCATCCCATACAACAACTTGACTTTGTCTTCTCAACAAATCAAACATATTTTTTTTTACATTTGAAAGGATCGAGCCTGTGACAAAATATTTATTTATTTTATGCATGTTAAGATGTCATTTTTTTCTGTTTTTTATTTTTTGTATGCCTACTAGAAAAAGAATATGCGTTTTAACGGAGACAGTTCAAAGAAAGGTAGGATGTGCATTGTGTAGGGGAATATTTGGGAGTGGGTCATTTAATTTGAAAATTGAGATTTGTGGGATAAGTAAATGGGGAGTTTAAGAGATTGGAGGGGAAATACATATGGGTCTTTTATGGAGTAATGAAGATTTTAGGTGGAACTGACAATAAGGTTGAGGAGGAGCGGTAAAAATAGAAGTGGCGGAGGTGGAACATCAAATATTGGTGAAAGCAGTGGAGAAAAATCAGGACGGAGGGGAACAATGAGTAAAAGAGAGGAAATGATGGCTATTAAATAGATAGAGGAGCCCAGAGGGTGAAAGTACAAGTGATAGTAGAGCTAGGAATAGTATGCATTTTATTTGAGAATACAATTGTTTGTGGATTGTTTGATGAGGAGTACTTCACGGGAATGGACAGACCATCTCATAAATAACGCTCATTTTGTGGGAGGTTGATGTGCTGAAGGGCCTAGAGCTGAGAGAGAGATAGTGAGAGTGGAGTAGTAGTGGGAGAATGACTCACCTCTAAACAAGACTATTTTTGTTCTTTTTGTACTTCACAGCCCTATGCCTAGTCTCATACGAGCGGGAAGCAGCGGATAGTTTACAAGAGAGAGAGCGTCTTAAGTATCTTTTAAGGGAAGAAATGAGCAGCTCGGAAGTATCCGACAGTTCTCCGAAAAAGAAGCACTTTAAAAAAACCAAGAAAGTGATGAACCCCGGGAGTCATTCCAACCCGACCGTTTCTACCAACTCTCAAAACAAATTGCCAGACATTCATGAAACTCCAACTTCCTCCTCAACTGCCCCCACCACTGTAACTGAGGTTAGTTCAAGTTAAGGGAGGATCGGCGGCTAGTCAATAGTTTTTTTACATTTCCAATTACTATCATCATCATTATGTGTCTACTAAAATCCGGACGATTCTATTGTGCAATTCTGATTCACTTTCTCTTTCTGAAAATCGAGCTCTGTACCTTCGAATGGACTTTCTCCCCAAAAATAAGGCGTTACTTTCCTATTTTTCTTTTTAAAGAAATAATTAATTTACTTTCTCTTACAGAAAAACTTGTCACTATTTACTATCTCTACTTTCTCCAGTATATAAAAATAAAACTTCCTTCGTTTTCTCCAATAAAAATATAACATTTATTTCTCCGTGTTCTCCTATATAAAAATGTAAAACGACTTTCTCCACTTTCTCCCTTACAAAAATGTAAAAAGACTTTCTCCAATTTCTCCCTTACAAACATTCAAAACGACTTTCTCCAATCTCTCCCTTACAAACAATCAAAACGACTGTCTCCTCCCTTACAAAAATGCAAAACGACTTTCACCACTCTCTCTCCCTTACTAAAATGTAACTTATAATTTCCTCCAACAGAAAAATGCAACCGGGCTTTCTGAATACTTTATAACCCATAGAAAAATGTAACTTTCCTCTCTCCACTTTCTCCCTTTTTTAAAAAATACCTTAACTTTCCCCACCAGCTCTCCCACTGAAAGTCAAAAGTTTCTCCATAGTTCTTCCTTTTTAAATGTATCGTCATACATAAAATATTCTTCCAAATCCAGCACTTGTTTCAACACCCCTGTTAATTAAACTTCCACCTAAAACTCACCCTTGATTTTTCTTACGGCTCAAGTTTTTCACGTCCTATAATGGTATAATGTTATCACTCACAATATTTTCAAAGCTCTATATATAAAAGCATGTAAAATTCTGCGTGAATTTGAACCACTCTCTTCTATTTCAATAATGATAATGATAATAATAATAATGGTAATAAAACCTTAATCATGTCAACTCAATACTTTTGTATATGTACACAAAGGCCGGGTAAAGAAGAAAGTTTTGAAAAGACACCAACGTACATGTTCGTGCCTCAAGAAATATCCCACGTGTTTGTTTGATGGAACATGAGAACTATCAAAGTTTGCCTTTGATCTCATGTTTTATACATGCCATTTACGAATTGGAACCTACCTATAAAAAGCCATTCCACCCTTTTTCCCTGTGTGATTTTACCTACTCTTGATTTAACCTCTCCTCACAAACAATCCCTTGTATGAGCTTCTCCTAACGCAAACACACATAGAAAAAGAGAAAGAGAGACGACGCCTGCTGACAGAATCCCCTTTGTACTAGTTACTATTTGACCATTCATTTGTGTTTACCAAGTTCAATAACATTAACTAAATCAAGATTTAATTAAATCATGCTCAGGACTCTGAAAGCTTTCATCAAAGTGTAATGTCTGGCTGTAAAGCGTATATGAAGAGGAGAGCCTGCTTGATGAATGTATAAAAAATTGAAATCCTTTTGTATTTTTAATAAACACACACACAAGAGTAAACAAATGAAATGAAAAAATTGACTCGCTCTAAAATTTGTATCCTTCATTACTTTCATGTCCGCTCACCCATGCATGATCCAGGCATTATGTACGATGTCGAGTGCTACAATCAAGTCTAATAGATAATTAATTCCCATGATTCATTACCACTCTTTCAACATTCATTGTTTAGTATTTTATTTTTTCCCCTTGGGAAGGATTCAAATCGTAGGAGGAGGAAAGTAGTGAGAACACATTTGGAGAAAACTCATTTGATGATTTTTCTCTGGAAAATAGTACTAAAGCTAAAAAAAATGTTGACTCTGATGTATAAAAAAAGAATGACAAGAGAGAGAGAGAGAATTTTTCATTGGTGGAGAAAGTAAGATAAGCAAAGTTGGAGAAAAATGTAAATAGTCATTTGGGAGAGGATTTATTTGGCAGGGGATAAAAATTGATACTCTTGGATTTAATGACACTAATCATTAAGCTTCGTAGCATTTGTATATTCCTCAAAGAGTAATAAGGACGTAGGATGTAGATTTTTTAGCTCTCGTCATCCTTTTACCTTTCTCTGGACCTTCAGCATAGGAAAGATAATTTAGTGAGAGGAAAGCTTAATGAGTTGCGTAGGAGTAGAAGCTACTCGCAATCGGCATATAAAATGTGACGCGTCTTGCATTTAAGTTTCACCTTAAAATAAAGAGTGGAAATTTATTCTATACTTTCTCCTTCTACTTTCTCTCCCTCCACTGGCTGGGGAGACATGGATGTTTAATTTACCAGGTTTTTTTCTTGCTTGGATCCTTCAGTGTTTTCTCTCGCTAGCATGGAAAGTATTCTGACATGTACGGGTAAAATTGTAAGGGCGTGTTGTAATAAGCTATTGCAGACACATCAACATTAAATTCAAACTTGTCCCTTTTACAAGCATTACTAGCACATAAGCTCATATATCAGACTTGTTTATTGTTTTGGGAGAGCTCTCTCATGAAATTCTAGGAATTGTTTTTACAATCCAACGGAACAGTATCAAAATCTCTCTGGGGAGTTGGGTTCGAGAGGCAGGAAGCTTGATCCTTGTTTAACGTACTATAACATTTAAAGAACAGGTTCTTCCTCCGACCATAAATCTTTTCTACGTACACTATATTATGCTCAACCATGAATTACTAATTAGGGATGCTTTTTACCATTCTGTCTCCTCCGTTTTTCCTTCCCAGTATGAATAATTATTCGGAGGTAATTGCATTTTTGCTAACTTTGATTTCATTAGATTTTCATTATTAAAATGAGGACTTTCTCCTTCGTTTTACACGATAGAAATTATATGTAAAAATTAAACTTACTCCGAGTAATTTCATAGTTGATTTTTAAAGTATTTTATGTCAATAATAACAATTGAGGAACAAAACAGATTTTTAAGTGTACCTTAAGGAATTTCATAATTCAGTAATTTCGCAGCCTTTTAGTTGTTTTATGTTATGTGAAAGGAGTTTATCGGATTTGCTATGTTCCCGTCCCACCCTATGGTGCTGTTATGGAAGAACTCCTAAAACTTCCTCTGCTTGTAACTTCTGAACGGATAATCATAGCGCAATGAGGCTTAACATTTCTGAAAGGTCTTTAAATTGGCTTTCAAAATCGTCATTGCGCGTATTTTTATCTTTTAAGGGAGCGGAGATGTGAGCGATTAAATTTAGCAAAACTAACCGCGGATTTCCTTAATTTTTTCATCAAATCCGTATCCCGCTATATCTTCCCTCCCTTCAAAGATGGAAATATGAGCAATGGCGATTTTGAAAGCGAAATTAAATATTTTTCACAATTTACATAGATTATTGCGTCATGACTATCCGTTCAGAGGTTACAAGCAGGGGAAGTTTTAAGATTTCTTCCATAACAGCACCATAGAGTGGGATGGGAACATAGCAAATCAGCAATGGCAATTTTCCATTTTTGATTTGGCTATAACTTTTGTCCTAAGCATCGCAATGCAATGATGATTATCGATTCTGAAAGGGAATGTTTTTAGCTTCCAAAATTGGTAAAGAACTTGGTGCAGTTCACTAAGGTGTCAAAGGAATTATTAGCTGAATGTACCAAAAATTCCTATTACAACATAATGGGGAAAATCCCGATTGAAAATACAGCATACGTTGCAGAATGCTTGCACGAAATAAAGGAAACACGTAAGCTCTAGAAGTTGTAAAAATATTTGTTTCAATTCAGTTTCTTCATAGAGTGTATCATCGTTGGGACGAGACAGTTTTTATCCAGCAAGTTTTTAACCGAAGGTAAAATGTTTGTAAGTTTACATTTTTTTGAAGGCTCTTAAATAATATCGATTTATTTACGATAAAATACACCTACTAGTTTCTAATAATTCCTTTGACACCTTAGTGAACTGCACCAAGTTCTTTACCAATTTTGGAAGCTAAAAACATTCCCTTTCAGAATCGATAATCATCATTGCATTGCGATGCTTAGGACAAAAGTTATAGCCAAATCAAAAATGGAAAATTGCCATTGCTGATTTGCTATGTTCCCATCCCACTCTATGGTGCTGTTATGGAAGAAATCTTAAAACTTCCCCTGCTTGTAACCTCTGAACGGATAGTCATGACGCAATAATCTATGTAAATTGTGAAAAATATTTAATTTCGCTTTCAAAATCGCCATTGCTCATATTTCCATCTTTGAAGGGAGGGAAGATATAGCGGGATACGGATTTGATGAAAAAATTAAGGAAATCCGCGGTTAGTTTTGCTAAATTTAATCGCTCACATCTCCGCTCCCTTAAAAGATAAAAATACGCGCAATGACGATTTTGAAAGCCAATTTAAAGACCTTTCAGAAATGTTAAGCCTCATTGCGCTATGATTATCCGTTCAGAAGTTACAAGCAGAGGAAGTTTTAGGAGTTCTTCCATAACAGCACCATAGGGTGGGACGGGAACATAGCAAATCCGATAAACTCCTTTTTGTTTGTTTCGTTCCAAAACTTTGCATTTGCTTTCTCCAAATTTTATTTACTGTAAAATGCATAGGAACTTTCTCCTACGCTCAGTTTATTTTACATTGCGAAATTCCCCGTACTTTCTCCAACTTGCACTTTAATTTTCATCAGGAAATTCCCCGTACTTTCTCCAACTTTCAGTTTTATTTTTGTGGGAAAATTCCCAGTACTTTCTCCAACTTTCACTTTGCTTTACACGTAAATTCATGGTAAATTCATTCTCCAACTTTCACCCTATTGATCGCCCCATTCTAAAATTTAACCTACTTTCTCCTCCTTTCACTTTCGTAACAAGGTGCTTTAAAATCCTCATCCTGAAAATGTAGCTTATCCCTTTAGTATTGAATTTCTCTAAGGTAAAAGTGATAAATTGCTTAATAAATTTACAACCTCCAGCTTTCTCACTAACCCTTTTACCACATTAAAAATTCATTTTAGTCCTGGCTTAAAATATTTTGGTTATGCATAACCATGGAGAACGTGAGGAAAACCAGGAAGGGAAATTGACATCCGAAGGTTTTTCATCCTCAAAGAACCAGCCCGCGTAAGTATTTCTCCATATTATTACATATTACTACGTAGAATGAGAGAAGGAACAAGAATTTCTGGGAGTATATTAAATTAATCAAGTCCAATCCCCAGAGTATTTATAGTTGGCTACAGGAGTACTTATGAATCAAATGTACAAGGTATCAAATGCAAGTGTATATATTTAAAGGGAAAAGTAGTTTGTTCACGAGTTTCCTATGCAGTTAGTTGGATTGGAGTAAGTTGATGAATGTTACACAACTATTTTTAGCTGAATCATGGTGGTTACATACCCAGAACAAGTCTGTCAGCTCCTCGAAATAGATGAAGACTCCACAGGAGAAAGTTCCTTACCCACTAAATGTTTACTCAAAGTTTTTTTTTACTTTTTCCCCAAGTAAAAAGTTGTTTGTCTTATCTTACATACATGGATTTTAGCACATACATATTAGAACATGTGTGGTATTTTGTAGGCAATATAAATTCTATGGGTTGAGGGGAAAAAGGAGAAAAAGTTGAAAAGGAAAGTCTCTCGTGTTGATTTTCAAGTAAAAAAAAAAGTGGAAGTAGGAGAAGACGATGCAAAAAAATAGAAACTTTTCACATAAATTTATGGATAGGAAAAAGAGGAAGGGTCTATAAGCAAGAGCCATTTGTTGTTTCACAGGTCAGCACAAGTCAAAGAAAAAGTACTAAGAAGAGGTAGTATGATCTAGGAAAGAAAGTAAAGGGGAAGCTATAAAATCCTCTACACTTTATTTGTTTTTCAAGCCATGGTTTTCTGAGGGTTTCCCTTCCTCAAAAAAAACTGGATAGAAATCTAGATAGAAGAGGAGAGATTATGTGTGAGAGCATATGTTTGATGAGAAATTACGAGCTTTCTCTTTACTTTCACCTTCTTTAAATCTCACATACATAAAAATATTGAGGAATCATTTGTATTTAGTCTTCTAGCTTTCTCCTCCTCAAAAATCCAATAGAAGAAGAGAAAGTGAAAAATGAAATGTTTTGAGAGTAATTGATGGATTTTTTATATAGGACTTTCTCCCTTTTCTCTCTCTCTCTTTCCTCACATAAAAAGTATCATCAAATGCTAAAAAAATATAATGTAAAGACTTGGGAGATTAATCGTAGAAAAATTATTTCATTTACTTTTTTTTCTTTATATATTTTTCCGAGTCATATCCTTTCCAGGATCTACTTTCATTTTTGAGAACGTCGCTCAAGAGAGATAAGGGAGGAAAAAGGAGGATCTTTGAATAAATTTTGCATAGAGGTGGTTTCATAGGTTTGGGAGAGAGAGAGAAAGTTGTGTACAAATGTATGAGGATTTTCTTAGGACATTTTATATATTTAACATACTTGGTCGAAGTATAGGAAAGCATACTTTTTTCCATGTATGTAAAGGTAAAAAGAATAAAAAAACTTGTGCATTTTATCTTATGTGTTGACAAAGCGAATTCCAACTAGGGAATATAAAGAGCTTCACTTTCTCTTGCTTTCTCCTCTTCTCTCTCCTCCCTCGCTCTACTGTACACAATTTCTCTCTCTCTCTCTTCTCGTAAGAAAAAAAATGATTTGAGGATTGAATCCTTCTTTTCCCTTTCTTGACAGATAAAAAGTATTTAGAATGGGGCTAGAATTTTCCGCGGAGTCAGCTCTGTAATAAATATAGAAAGTATAAGCCGATCATTTCTTTTCTAATCTTTTGACCTTCCCTCACTCCACCAAATCCCTTTTTAGTTGATGGTTACTCTTTACAATGCTTTACGATCCAGCCCATCTACTTCTCTCTTGGTATATAAATATAGAGTTCTCTCTTTTTTTTTGACTTGTTAGCACATAGGAATCCCTTCTTCAAACTTATCTGTATACGCCCTATGCTTATCGTTTCCTCTGGATTTTTTTAACACATGCACGAACGCTACGTTTCCATAGCTACCAGGGCCTTGTCAAAAAACAAGGGAAATCTCCTCTTACCAATACTACAACTTTCACCAACTTTCACTCTAGCCCTGATAATTCTTAAGTATTAATTCTTCCATTGGAAATTTTTAAAATTTATTGTTGGAGATTCTAAACAAAACCACAGTTAAATTGAATATTGGAGAAAGCTAGAAAATAGAGTAAATTTCTGTAGGTTGCGTGCCTTTGTAAATTTGTCTCACATCTTTGTAAAAGCATAGAAGGACAAAGATAAGAAAAATATTTACAAGAGAAAATTATTACTACTTTCACCACAAGTAATTGGGAATGAGAGAGAAAAACAAGAGGAGGGGGACAAAAGGGAGAGAAAGCATTTACAGTTAATAGAAAGTCTAGCACGAAGCAATAATAAATAAGAATCCATGTTAATCCTCCGTCCTCAAACTGCCATGTCACTGAGTGAGCTTGACGTGACATTTTATTCCAGTACATATGCCAACAACTCCAGCATAATAATGGGGGAAAAGAATGAACATGCAGAGCTCAAGAGACAGTTGGGACTATTACAAACCTCCTCCTCCTCCTTCAATATATACACAAGGGATAGGTACCCACATATACTGGAATAGGAGCAACAAAGTGGGTGGAAAGTCACAAAAAACGTTGAAAAAAAAAATCTTATATGAACATATTTTTTGTGACATAGAAAGAGATTCGTGTAGGTTCTAGAGAGAAAAAGAGAGACATACGTTTAGGGATAGAAAAAGAGAAAAGCAAACAAAAAATACGATTCAAATCATTAGAGATGTGATAACATGGTAAATATAAGGGAGAAAAGAAAAGATTCAAGTATTTTTTTTTGACTTGTTGGTCGATTTTTAACGATGAAAAGCCCTAGCGAAAAAATCCATAGATAAGGACCTTCTACTATACCCGCACTATTTTCATCCCACAAAGTACTTTCTCCTTCCATGAAACTCGCGCTTTTATACTTTCACTCACATCATGTGTTCATATGTTATTTTATGTACCTCAAAGTTTTTTCCTACTTACCTCAACTTTTAGAAAAATATGAGAATGGGCCCATAAGATTCCTAGGAGAGAAAATTGCAAGTAATTTTTAGTAAATAAATGTTAATTTTATGACCACCCATAAAAATCAAGAGCATTATTTTTTTAAATGTCATGAATGAAAAATTATGAATTTTTTAAAAATCTACCCAAAATTATTATTTCAAGTAGCAAAAAAAACATTTTCTCACATAAACTTTTTATTTAGATTATTAAAGGGGGACTTGAAAAATTACTGTACTATGTGACACCAAAACGCAGTGTGTATTTGGAAGGAGGAAATGTTTTGAGGGGAAAATGTACTACACAAAGCATTAAAATGTATCATTTAGAAGCTTCCTTTTAGTATGTAGGAGGAAGTGGGGAAATTTCCACTTGAAAAAAGCATGTTCAACTTTCTAATAAAAGCGTGCTTTTTCCTTCTCAGGAACAAACAAAAATGAAACATCCTTCATTGAGTCATTGTTATATCAACTAAGGCACATTCTCTGTCATGTAGGAAGAGATTGATTGTATAATTCATGAAAGCTGGGCACTATAATAATTCTTGGTTTTTTCCTGTACTTTTTCTAGGCTTGCTTTCTCTTTCCCTTCCCTTCCCTTTTCTCTGTGTACATAGAGCGGAGCTATGCCAATTTATAAAAATTTCAGGGTATTTTTTGTGTTTATTTTTTTCAGGAGAAAGAGCCGCAAGAAAAGTGACTGAAATATATTCAATTTTTTATGCTTAATGTCAACCCCTGTCAAAGTGTAAGTTGGGAGCGCTAAACAGCTGTTTGAATAAAATCCTTATATAGAGACTAAAGAGGGGAAAAGGAAGGAGAATGAATGAGAAAAATTGTTTGTAGCTCTAACTCAAGCTTTAAATTTCCTCCTCATGTTTATAGAGTTGACAAAAAATTCCTGGGGCACGTCTCTATGTATAGCTTATAGTGGAAGAATAAATGTATTGTGAAATGAACATTCCCAAAAGTTACTTTACATGGTGAACAATCACATAAGGGAAAGTATTATGGAGAGAGAAAATAAGATGTGAGAAAAAAGTATGGCTAGGGAGAGAGTAAAGTGTATATGATTTTTTAAAGGGAAAAAAAGTCTATATAAAAATATATGTGTGTAAATAAAAGTCGGTGAAAGTTGTGGAGTCGGAGGACGCCCACAAACGCATTATGGAGTGAATAACATTATCATACTAACAATAAGATTTCCCATCCCTTCTGAGCCCCATTTGATTTTGGGGAAATTCTTCACATGATCGTTACCATTGCCTCGTAGGAACTGGAGCCCTTAATAACACCCGTAACGGCTCAAGGAATCTCTCAAAAATGACTTTCTTCACATAACTTCTGGCTTTGGTTGTGATGTGTGTGCGTGCGGTGGGAAAGGAGAGTTAGAAAGGGAAAAAAGTGGGAATTTGTAGAATCACGACAGATTTTTCCCCCTTCCTAGATATTCCACAAGGGACTCATAAACTAGTGACTTCCAAATCTGTTTCTCTTAGTTTTTTTATGTCTTCTTTAATACTTTCACCTTTTCCCCTTCCCCTGTGGAGACCATACGTCGGAGGTCATAGGAAATGAATGTTTTTTTCATACAATAACATACTGGTTTTTTTAGGTATGATTGGTTATGGGGATCTATGCTTGTGAGGATTTTGTAGGTACAAATAATGAGTTGTAATTTGAGGTAGGATTTTATGGTTGGAGAAAACTTGAATGAGCTTCTTTTCAATGGTGTGATATAAAGGCTTTGATAGGGTTCACATAATTTCTATGTTGATATAATTCTCTTTAAAAAATTATTCTCATTTAGTTTTACTGGATTTTTTTAAATTTGGTATTATTTTTTAATTTAGTGGAAAGTAGTTGAAATTTTGTATATAATTTACTTGGTTGAGATTTTTTTTTAAATTGGGTAAAATGTACTTTTACCGCAATAAATTAAGAGTAAAATAGTCTCATTGACTTTCTCCGTTGAAAATTTTTAGGATTTTAGGCGGCATTTCGTTTTTTTACAGTTTGAGTTAAAAGTGTTTTATCCTCTCAAGGAAAATTCGGGGGATAATTGGCCGGAGGGTGGTTACGGTTCTTGATGTTTTATTTGCACTGGTGCACACGCAGAGTGACTCGCTCTTGGCCTTGACTATAAAACTTTGTTAGTATTTCCCCGAGCTTTATTTCTTCAATTTGTAAAAAATGTATGGCATTTTCATAAATACATTTCCAATGACACTTCCACTGCACTGCTTCCATTCAGAATGATACGCTACTAAATATTGTTGCTTTATTCAAAACAAATTCAGAGTAACTAAAGTTCGATTCTTCTTCAGTTCGAAAATTGTCATGAAACAAATTGTAAAATCAGGAGATAAAAACTTGTTAAAAATCCATCAGGTCTTATATTTACGTGCCCACGAATAAATTCCATTGACAAGTGAAAGTTGACTTTCACATTTATTTTATCTTAAGCTGAAATTCTCACGTTAAGAATCTCTCTTTGATAAAACAAAACCGAGCTACGTTTAAAATTCATTGAATTCTGATTCTAAAGGAACATTTCAATTTTTTCCCATTCCCTTTCACCAGAGCATCATTTAAATTCACATGAAATTCCTTCACCTAAAAATATATTTAATAATAAAATCTAGGGTCAATCTAAAAATTGTTGTATCAAAACTCCTTTCACATTCATTAAGGGAGGAAAACAAGAATCATCTCAAGCCTGAGTCTACTCCTCATTCATCTCCTATGCCAAAATAAAGCATCTCCAGCTGTCAAAACCACTCTTCCACAACTTCCTGGAAGAGAACAATAAAAATTTGGCCTACATTTTAATTTCCCTACGCTTTAGTACGCTATGCGCTCCATCACTTTAATATCTTCATTTGATGTATTTTACTTGCCAAGCAGAAAAATCCAGCCTTTAGTGCAATAATTTTTTTCCCAGCTAAAACTCTAGACTAGGAAAAAATTCCCAATTTTAAAGATTTTTTTATTTTCGTACGAAAACACGTATATTTCATGTTTTCTTTTCAAATGCTAAAAATATGCTACGGTGAAAGCCCCCATAATAATATTACATACAAGGATGCCAAGGATTTTAATATAGACCACTTATTTAGGTCACATAAAAATCCGCCTATTAAAGGCCAAACTTCACTCTCAATTTACAGATTCTCATCCCTACGTCAACTTAAACGTATCTACTCAAGTCTCAATTTCTATATAAAAATCCTGGAATAACAAATAATTCGTGGCTGGTATATCAATAACAAGGGGAAAAAATAGAAATTTTCTTATAATTTCTTACTTGAACCACTTCATATCAAATTCAAGGATTCACTTGTAGTAGTAATCTCTGAGAGAGTGAGAGAGAGAGAGAGAGAGAGAGACATATCATATTATCAACTTGGATATTCAATACTCTGTCAACAACTTGATAACTATATGACTTCAGCCTCAGCTCAGTTGTTAGGGCTTCATACACTATATTGATTTCCACAACTGAGCACATTATTTTTTAGCACAGAGATATCAATCTCAGAGTCCATTTGAAAAAAATCCACTGTAATAAATTATATTTGCCTCCTCAAGCTATACAAACTATTCCCGTTATTACATGTAATTTTTACATGCAAGAAGAGAGAAAAATCAATACAAAATGATATGAGAAAATTTGAGGAAAATTGATGAATTCCACCTCACAAAAAAAATAAAAATTTTTTTGGAAAACAATTTTTTTTCTAAAGAGATAGGAATTTTACATGGAAAAGCATAGGAAAATTGCTACTCAATTCCTATTAAGAAATTTCCTTTGTGAAGAGATACGTGAAGATTTGAAAGGTACTCAGAAGAAAATTTTAAAGGTCTAATGCATGCAAATAGGTTTTTACCATAGAGAAGGGACTTTCTCCTCCAATAAGAAGGGCTGAGGTGGGGAATGATGTCCGTAACTCTTGATTACTCCTCATCTCCCAGAGGCTTCTTCAAGAGAGAAGTAATCTCTGGTTAATGGTGGCTCTTTAAATGCAAGGACATAAATTTTTTCTGGATGTCCCCCTTCTTTTCCCTATATATACCAAAGAGAAAGCGTGCTTTCTCCTACATATATGTGCATATTTAGTTGGGGAAAGTGTAATATTTGTAAGACTCAAATTATCGCGTTTCTTATTGTTACGAGAGAGATTATGTTACAATTTAAGTTATTCTCTCGCACTTTCTCTCTCCTCCTGCCCCCTTGTCTCTCAAATGATGGCTATCTCCATTTAAATTCCATTTGCATCCAATTCAAATTTCCTTATAGATACTTTACAAGTACATACATATATATATACTTTCCCATACATACTCCTTTAGCCCATGCCTTTTGATGGTCATGAAACCGGAAAATGAAGCATGAAAATGACACTCAACTATATACGCTCACCCTGTTAATTGTTCTTACTTTCCCTCCTTTCACTGGCTTTCACCACTTCATTTTCTAGACACTTCCCCTCCTCCTGGGAATAATAGTAGTAGGAATAAGAGGTGGAACAATTATTACAAAGTCATCTTTTTGATTCTTCTCATTCACTATTTATCTATTTTGTCAAGTTCAAACTTAGACGACTTTCTCCGTGACAAAAGTATGTGGAACATGTCTTATCATCTTTCACCCTTTCAACCTTTTGTAAAGCTCCTGTTTATTTTATGCGTGGAAAAAGGTGATGGGGACAAATATTAGAAAGAGATAAATGTATGTATTCTGTTGGGATGACAATCGATGATTGCTCTATCTTTCTCTTGCTTCAAGGCTCTCACAAACAGATAAGGACCGTAGTCATTTACATACTCCGGGCTATAACTCACAGATAGCTCCTCATCCTATACCCAGTACATCTTTTTGGGGGACTTGGTAAAGCATTCAAAATCATTACATTGGTAAGAATTGGAGGGACTCAAATTCAGGGGAGAGTCAAAGCAAATTAGCTCATAACTTTTCAAGTCCTTAATTTTGATTTTCTTTGTTTCACATTTTATTTTCATTGATTTCAATGTAATATATTAAAAATGTGTAAAAAGTTTTAAAATTCATAGGTTTAAAATAGCATTTACAAAAATCCCCTCATATTTTCTAACCCTTCAATGGATTTAAATTAGAATGTTAGAGTTTGAGTGATAAAGACAAGTGGGAAAATAATGTTTTTCCCAAATACGCTCATGTTGCCTTATTGGGTGAGAATTAATGGGCTACGACAGGGTGAAAGGTACTTTCTTGGAATTTGGATGTATTGTCGAGCCAATGGGACTGAGTAGGTAGTTTATTATCTATACGTGTATTATTAGCATTACATGTAATAGTAAGTATGGAAGGGGGACAAATGCCCATACTATTGGCAGAATCTACAAAATGGAGTGAACAAGTAGGTCAATTTAATTGTCAGTGCTTGAGCCATTCTTGGTTCGTGCGGGTTATGCATAGAATTCAAATTTAGCCTTGTATATTTCGTAAGTGTAAATTGTGAGTGCATGGATATGTTTACTAATAGAAGAGAATACAGGGATATGTTCTTATCTATCTCTCTCTCCTCTCTCTCTCTCTCTCGCCTCAGAGTTCAAGTTTATTGGAAAATTTATCAGTCAGTGGATTTTGTAGGCATTGACGGAATGTTTAGGGCTATGCTGGAGTAACTGAGCCATGTAGCATGCATCACACAATGGCAGTTCATCTAAACAAACCACCACTGAGATAAAGGGAAAGGAGGGAGATTCTCTGTATCAGAGAATGAGAGAGAGTGAGAGAGAGAGAGAGACTCTATGATGATGAGGGTAAAGAGATTAATATCTGCATGCCATGAAAGAGTGAGAGAGAGAGAGAGAGAGAGAAAGCGAGAGAAAGTAAGATTAAGTGAGAAGCTTTTCGAGAACGGGCCCCACATCATCGCCACCATGAATGAGAATGATGTGGCATGAATAGCCAAGTATTTTGTGGTATGATGAATGATGATGGTGATTAGATGCTTTTTCAAAAGTTTAGACCCCATCGTAAATAAAAATACATAATACACACACACACACATATATTTATACAAACTAAAAACACTCCTACACACTGTAGTAATAACTAGCCAGTTAATTACATGTAAAATTTTTATAGACTTTTCTCCCTAGTCATAGACAGCCCTTGTGAAAAGAAATATTTTCACACACACACACCCTTTACTTTATAATATAATAATATTAATAATTCCTTTCATATACTAAAATACTCTCAATAAAAATCCAATTTCCATACAAGATTTGATTAATTCCCTACCATCATTAACTACAGAGCCATTTTGTAGCCACATAGTTCCTATGCTACGTCCCTATAGGAAACATATATGCATTTACTTTTAAATGGAGCTCCACACACACACTTATTTCATATTCTATACATTTTACCCTTAAATTGACTTGAAGCAGACGTCCATTATTTAATTATAAAAACCACTCAACTATTGTTAATGTAAAATGTGCAAATTTTACTCCTACACACTCAAATATTAATAATTTTCTCGTATATGAAAAAATCTTTTTCCCCCGCCAAAAAATAAAAAAAGGATTCAAATTTGACATTTTCCTTATTAAAAGTTTTTGGGGGGGGGGGAATCTAGCCAATTTCATATTCCTATTAAAAAGGGCTATAGGTTTGAAATTAGTTGATAATCCGGTGAATTAAGGCTGTAGCTTAAAGTTTGAAGAGGTGGATTTAGGACTTTGGAGAAAATCCATTTATTTCTCTATCAGAAAATTATGACAGGGCTTGGGAACAAGTAGTGAAGAAATGTGAAGACATAATATATGGGAGATAAAGAGAAAAAAATACTTATTTAAACTTTACTATGAGGGATGATATTCTTTTTGAGGAAATTATTTGAGACTAAAGTTGGATCTCCGATTAGATTTCTCTCTCCACACACGCACGCACACACACACACACACACACCACATAATAAACTATCAACATGAGAATCATCTGAATGAGAATTCATTTCCAAAGAATTTCCCTAACAAGTTTTTTTTATGGATTGAGAACCTTAGAGTCTCATTGGTATATCTTCATATAAGTTGAGGAACCTACAGATTTTGGGATACATTCAAGTAAGAATTTGTTCCGCTTGGATCAGATCTAATGACAAAATTGAGAGGGCATTGGTTCTCTTATCAGCCATCTTTTATCCGCATTTCCCTTTAATCTTCAATACTTTCTAATGGATGAGTTTGGAAATACAAGCCCATATGGCTATGATGTGTACTAAAAAGCATTGGTACAGGAGTCCCTTTAATTATTACAATTTCCAATGGAACGAACCACGCCTGGGAGAGAGATGTCTGCAAAACAAGCTAACTTTCAGCGTACTAAAATTCAAAGGAAGCTCCAGGAGAAAGTCCGGGTCTCCAAGAGAATTTCTCATTTGGAACTTTCCAATGAACGTTCTGGAGTAACACGTCACTCTATAACGGTTATGCATGTGATATTATAGGACACAACTCTATATCTATTGAATGGGAGGGACATGTTGGAGGAGGAAGATGTAAAAAGAAAATTACTACTTTTACAACATTTGGGATAGGAAAGTATTAAAGAAATTAATCTTACGGTTCAGAGAAAGTTGGAAACTTGTCTGAAAGGTAGGGAATTTTCGGAGGGAAAAAAATGTTGTAGTCGACTTTTAACGCACTTGTGTCTATATATATGTATATACTGTAGCTATATATGCATATGACTTTCACCCATATGTATTATACGTAGGATTCTACCTTATTCTCAGTTTTCTCATACATATTGATTCACGGCTTTCTCTCTACTTTTCTCTCATTTTTTATGTGTGTTACATAAATTATGCATAAATTCCAGGAGACATTGGGAGGAAAACCTATGTTAAAATCTAACTATCCCTGTTATTTGTGCCGAGTTAATTATGTGTGCCCAGCTTTATATTATGTACTCGGATTCAAACAAGTTTTTCCTTTCTTCAAAAATCCTTTCCTTTCGGATGCTCATAAAAATTGTTTTTCAAAATTCTACAGCAATAAAAATTATTACGTGGATTGACATATTGTAAAAGCATTTTTATGTGTGTGTGTGTGTGTGTGTGTTTTTCTGAAAAAGGAATTTCGGGGGTGCTCAAATTAATTATAAATACTAAAATGAGTAGTATGACTTTCTCCATGCTCTCCAATACAATTTGTATGTACTTTTACTATATGGTAGGAGGAATTTGGGGAAATGTGAAAGTCTAACAGGGGAAAGTATACAAGGGACAGTTATTAATAACAAATTTGTATAGAAATGTATGAGTTGTATTGAAGGGATAGGACAAGGAGTGTATTTTGACGGTGTCTTTTAGCACTTTCTCTGGTCGATTGTTTAGCGTCGACGCGTTATAAATACTCTTACTTCACACCATTAACTTTGTCAACCTGAGTAAGCATTATCTTTCACATCCTCCTCACATAATATACCTTTGATGTAAGGAAGGGAAACTGGAGGGGAAACAAAAACCTCCGAGGAACAACAACAACAAAAGCGTAGATTTTAGTATGAGAAATTAAAATGCAGGTTTTTTTTATCTCGTGCTACAACCATGGTTTTAAAGGTTAATAGCAACTTGTAAGTTTTTATAAAAATTGGGAGCAATTTGTAAATTAGTAAAATGTACGTTACTACGGAGTAGGAGGATTCATTTCCCCGCTATTCATTAATGAGTTGGAGGGTGGGGTGGGAAAGAGTAAGAGACTAGGGAGACTTAAACATTGTTCATGTGGTGTAAATACACAGGGAGTTGGAGTCATCAGCATGGAATTATATTTCGTCTCGAGAGACTCAAGAGAGTACATGACAACAGCAGAGGAGGTCCCTAGCCCGTGTATTATTTACCTCTATATTATAACCACAATAGTTTAATATACCCACAGGCTATAGGGACTATACATTATATATACAAATATGTACATTATATAGAAAGAAAGGGTGAGAGAGAGTGTCTATGTATGTGTATGTGTGTGTGTGCTAAAGCACTTGAGATTCTAAATGGACTGGTCTTTGGAGAGCGGAGGCCCTGAAATAAGGAGAGAAATAATGGGAGAGAGAAAAGCGAGAGAAAAGCGAGAGAGAGATAGAGAGACTCGGAGAAATCATTATTTGCATAATGTCATTAGTTGCCGTTTTCCAGTCATCCATTTCTTCGTAATTTTAATCTTTAACACTCAGCGTTTAATTGATGATAAGTAATTTGTATAAGACCCACTCGCCCCAACCATTCTCATCTTTTCTAATTATCATATTATCATAATCCCTCTTCAAATAACTCCCCCCTCCCTCCTCCTACAATCTTTTTCTTCTCCCCTTAAAATCATTTCTTATTTAGCCATTCAAGTGCATTCACATGGATATATAAATAGCTGTAAATTAAGTATAGAGAGGAATTCACAATTCTTTGGAAGATTTTAAGAAAATTATTTTTTAAACCCTCCCAGGACTTTTTTATTAGTATATTTTACAAGTCTTTTGCATACAAAGTTCTCCTTCCCTTTTCTTTAGTAGCACACACACACGTGTGACTATTTCTCTATGTTTAAGCTTTTCTGTATTTAATGTCCTCAGCTATTGTCTTACTACATATAGGTATGAGTTTTTTATATACAGGATTCATTACAAGATGAATAGGAGAGCTTAGAAGTGTGTGGTAATATTTCATAATATATTTATATAGTAGGGAATAGGATTCCTCCCTTGTACCAAATTATTTACTAGACAGTAAATTACAGCTGTGCAATATTACAGCTAAAAGCATGTGTCTGTTCGGAGCTATTGTATATATATGAGGACAAGCTGATAAAATATTATTTTACAGGCCTTTCTCAACAAATGAGTCAATCCCACTTGAGCCAAAATCCTTTTTAAAACGGAACTCCCCAATTTTGGGTAAAATACAAAATTGATGGAAATTTGACAAGTTTAAAGTGATTTTTTTCAATATGGTTCTTTTACTATGACGGAAGTACATATCTTTTTCACAGCATTTTACCCTAGTACGATTCATAGCAGAACTCAATGCAAATTTGTTTAAAATGGCTTGGACAAGGGTCCGTGCATCAGGGTCACCGTAAAAAGTGTGTCAATGTAGATATTGAAAATGTATAAATCCCGAAAAGATAAAAAATGATTTTTTCGTTTAAATCCATTTTTATGTATGGTTTACGTGGAACCCTTTTTATTATGACTATGCTTTCTGTGTAAACGAGCTTTCG